>PVHP010016597.1:0-36453 GCA_004024765.1 Zapus hudsonius
TTTCTAAGGTTTCATAATGAGAACATACCATGTACAAGTCTGCTCTCAGTGAATCATGGATATTCTCATTTATTCCTAAAGGAAAGATTTGGGATGAAATATATTTTCTTTCCTAGTTAGGTTCCAGAATAATAATCTCTGGGTGCATATGCAGAGAAGACAATAACATACTTGTATAAACACACATCTCTATAAAACGAATTTCCCCCCATATTTTCTTCCAGGGTTTTCAGAGTTTCAGGTCTTACAGTGAGGTCTTTAATCCATTTGGAGTTTATTTTTGTGCATGGTGAGAGGAGAGGATCTAGTTTCATTGTCTTGCAAGTATATATCCAATTTGTCCAGCACCATTTGTTAAAGATGCTATCTTTACGCCAGTTAACATTGTTGGCATCTTTGTTGAATTTGAAGTAACTAGAGTTTCTTGAGCTTAAGGCAGTGTCTTCAATTCTGTTCCATTGGTCTATCTGTCTATATTTGTGCCAGTACCATGCTGTTTTTATCACAATGGCTTTGTAGTATATCTTTAGGTTGGGCATGGTGATACTGCCTGACGTGCTTCTTTAACTAAGAATGGTTTTGGATATCTGAGGCCTTTTGCCATCCCAAATAAATTTGGAGATTATTATTTCTATGTCTGCAAAGAATGAAGCTGGTATTTGTATTGGTATCACATTGATTCTGTGTATTGCTTTTGGAAGTATTGCCATTTTCATGATATGAATTCTACCTATCTGGGAGGATGGGAGATCTTTCCATCTTTTCACGTTGTCTTCAGTTTCCTTTTTGAGCATTTTCACGTTATCACTCACACTTTTTGTGAATTATTTTTTACATGCATAGCCGACCAGCAACCCCAGTACTCACCATTCCCCTTGGGCTCTGCACTCCTGTTTCCCGAAATTCCACTCCTCTCATTTCATTTCTCTCCCTTTACCTTTTCCTACTTAGAATACTCTGCTAACCCCAAACAACATCACTGCAGAAGAGAGTGAATGGAGAGGAACAGATCCTCTAATTTTTAATTAAAAATGACTATTTTTAACATCTTAGAATAAAGACTCTATGTCATGCATATCTCTTCTTCAAGAAGCTCAGTTTTAACATATTTTTTCCAATGATATTTTCTTATTGATAGTCTTAAGTGGTGTTACTTTATGCTCAACTAATTTTAATGTTTGTATATATGCAAACTTCATACACACAAGATTAATACTTTGAATTTTATTTTTAAAATTTATTTGTTGTAAATAATTAGATACACTGCATAAGCAGTCTTGTGATGACATCCCCAATTCCATCCTCCGTCCCCAACCCACTGAGGGCTCTCGTCAATGGGATTACTAGACCAGTCCATGGCAGAGGGGGTTTCTGACTTGTATAAGCAGTAGCCAGTTTTTTAATGTTTACTTTTTTGTAAGTTGTATTAAACGTGCAATTATTAAAAACATAGCATGCACTATGCAATATTGTCTTCAATAGAAATGCAGCAAAAAACATATAAGTAAGCTGTGTTTTTAATCATAGGAGAACAATTTAATGTAGTAAAATGTATAATGAAGAAATATGTAAGAAAGGAAAATGGCTCATGGTGACATGTTAAAAAGTGAAAATCGAGCTGGAGAGATGGCTCAGCGGTTGAGGCACTTGCCTCCAGTGCCTAGAGCCCCAGGTTAAATTCCCCAGGACCCACATAAGCCAGACTCACTCTCCCTCTCTCTCTCTCTCTCTCTCTCTCTCTCTCTCTCTCTCTCTCTCTCTCTCTCTCTCTCTCTCCTTGAAAATAAATAAATAAAATATTTTAAAAAAATGAAAATCACACATTGAGACAGAGCCTGGCTGCATTAGTTGGGAGAAGGCAATATATAACTGAGGCATTTATTCTGGCAAATGTCTGACAAGAAGGAGCAATACTAGAAAGTTCAGCAGAAGTAACCAATATGCAGAAGTATTAGCACTGGATCAGCTGGATGTGTTTGTAGGGTGAAAGGAAGAGACCAAGATTCTTAAGAGATTTCAATAAGCTTAATGCATCTCATTTCTGTCTTATATTATTACCTAGTATATGAATTGTTTTATTTTTCTTTATAATCATCAACGTAAGTAAATGCAAATTCCATAGGAAGAATGTTGCTTCTAGAATATTCTATTAGCCACATATCAGTGGCTAATAGGCTAAGTATCACATACTTCAGATAGTTACAAAATCACATCCAAATATTTTGATAAATATAAATTTGCAATTCCTAATTCCGAGTCATCCAAACAACATTATGGTTGTCTCAAAGAAAATTTTCCTCAAAAGAGATCCATATAAATGAAATATCAAACCACAAAGGATTAAGAAACTAACTATCTTAGAAATGATTTGAGTTGAGACTTAATACTGATAATAGTATACATTAGTTATGGTCTAGCTCTTGAGGCAAAACACCAGGAGAAATTAGTGTAAGGGAGGGAGGGTTGAATTCATCTCCTGGAGGTTACAGTCCACCATGGCTGTGTGGTATTAGGAGCTTGAGGCAACTGGTCAACATCAGTGAGGTAGCAGAGGAGCATCCAACTTTCTCCTTTATAGATTAGTATATAATAGAATACACAATAGAAGGTATGAATATGTGTATAAATATTATATATTATTATTATTCATGGTACATAGGACCAGGACTGCCATCTATGAAATGTCATCCACAGTTAAGATGGGTCTTTTCATCTCACTTAAGCAAATCCAGATAATCCTTCATGAGTGATTCAAGGTTCTGTTAAATTGACCTTCAATATAAACCATCACACAGCACTGTTTTCTTATTAAACTCCTCCACCGCTAACTTCCATTCAACAATATAGAACATAAAAACTTGTTGCATCTTTAGGTCAAAAGTTTATGTCCTTATTATGAATGCCAGTGTTCTTTTTATTGTTATTCTCCAGGCCTCCTCCATAAATTCTCCACAGTGATGTTCTGAACTCTTCATTAGCTAAAATGAATGACCAACACCTACATGAAATTTAATATTAACTTCAGGAGAAACACTCCTATGATGTCATATCCTTAGGGTTTTTTTAATGATTGGTTTTTATATACTACAATCTTAGAAGCATGACTAAATTTTTGCAATATCTGGATCTTACAAAGCCTTTTTTTTTTTCCATTGCTAAGGATCAGTCCAGGGTCTCATGTATAGTAGGTGAGCATTCCATCACTGAGCCACACTTTCAGCCCATCTATATTTATTACTGACCCTTTTGACCTTCTTTTTTATTAGCAGATTTATTATATGTTTGAAATGTTCTAAGTTATTTTCTGATAAATATCTTTTAGGAGCGCATAACAATTTTAGGAGTTCCGAAGAAAACAATCCAGTTCAAGATTCGAAGATGAATTTAGATAATATTGAGCTTTTTCACACTGTTATCTAATAAAAACTATCTTTTCCTGGTTGACCTGTTTCCTGTCTGGAAATTATTCTGATTTCTGTTGCTATGTCCAATCAGGAAATCTATGTGCCTCCTCAATAACAGTGGCATTTTAATATGTTTTGAACATGATACATCTTGAAGACATATTCTTTTTTTTCTGTTTGCTTGAAAGCAAACTGTGACCTGTGCAGAAATTGTTAAGATTTCTGAGCAAGAAATTTATGTCTAGATTTTAATGGTTATATCATTTCAACTTTATTTTTCCTTATTATGATTAGTCTTTTGCAATGCCAGATTAGCACTTTACCATTGAATTACATTCCTAGTCCCAATTAACTTCTTTTTTAATTTGTAGCCTTTGCAAAATAAGGATTTTTAAAAATCTATTTTTCCTTTTAAGTTCTTATTTGTGACAAGAGAGGAAAATACAGCACTTAAATGTGTGGATACATATAATCTCTTTGCTTTCCATCCTGGGTGCTTTTGCTCAGAAAAGATTTCCTTCCTTCTGGCTACTTATTCTAATGTATTGTCTTTGCAGAGTCAATTAAAACATACCTCCTCTATCAAACATTATAAATTGTTAGAATGGTCTACAATTTCTTAGACAACTATCTGTGGTGGAAACATACAAAATAGCCCCAAGAGAGGAAGCAGCTTCCAACTCTGATGGCAAAGTGCTCTTCTCTAACTCATACCTGTCACCAAGAAATGTGGCCGTGACAGCGAATTTTTCAAGATTTATCCATAGATTAATGGCAGAAAGGTCTTGTCTGCAATTGCATTAAGGATCCATAAACAAAGAGGAAAATAAATGATGGTGCTTCATCCTCTTTTTTCTTGTGCCATTTGCAAAGGTAGTCACTTTTGTGAAAACAATGAGATCATAGGGATGGAATGACTTCAAGAGGTTCATCATGAGCTGGAGAGATGGCTCATCGGTTAAGGCGCTTGCCTCCAGATCCTAAGGACCTGGTTTCAACTCCCCAGTACCCATGTGAGCCAGATGCATAAGGTGACACATGCATCTGGATTTAGTTTGCAATGGCTAGAGGCCCTGGTGTGCCCCTACTCTCTCTCTCTCTGTCTCTCTCTCTCTCTCTGTATGTGTGTGTTTTGTGTGTGTGTATCTCTGCTTGTGAATAAATAAATAAATAATATACTAATTTTTAAAGAGGTTAATCATTGCCCATATTAGTCTTTTTCCAGGTCCCAAATCCCCCAGCAGACTTGGCTGTGATGCTTACATAGTGCACGTGTACTCCTTCTGCATGTCTCCTGTGCATTGCATTAAATTTGGAATTTGATTTAGACAAAGTTTGTTGACATTTTCAGCGGATAGGATTTTTATATCTATTCTTCATATCACTTTTTTTTTGCTATTCATATGCAACCAGCAGTACAATGATCAGAGGATTAAAGAGGAGGGGTCGACTGCTTTGCAGGATAAATTACTAAAGCAGTTATGAAAGCACCTGCAAAAGTGTTCAACTGTGGAGATGGTTAAACACATCTATCAGCAGAGCAACAAAATAGCCTTGTCAAATAAAACTGTTTACACATTCTTTTCCTGAAGAGAGATTAGACACTTGCTCAGGGGATCAAGGGAATTTCAGTGCCCTTTCATGTTTTCATCCTAATGACATTTTCGTTGCAAACTTGTCAGTTGCCCATTTTTCTTTCACTTCTGTATTAAGTGTAATACTTTCTAATAATAAGTCAAGTACATGCTCGGTTAATAATCCTTCCAAAATAAACGGTGACAAAAAAAAAAGCTTGGCTCACTGTCCTACTCAATTATCTAAAGTTGTTTAAACTCCTTCCAAAATCCAGAGAATAGCAGAGAATGGAATAATTACATGGTGTTTATACACATATAATCATCTGATTATTACTGCACCCTTTGTTCAGTCCTTTAAGGAAAAGGAAACAGATCCAAGACAGAGCCAACCTTTAAAACACATGGAAATATGCTAATTGCATTGGTAATAATAATCATGCTTAAATGGTCACAGCATCTGCGAGGTATGTATCACCTTTTCTTCAAGAATTCACAGCGACTTTAATTGAATCTTAAACTATTTTCCTTTTGAAACACCTTCAGTGGCATAAAATATCATTTAATTCAAAAGGGATTAAACTGTGCCTTTCAGATTATCCAAAAGTCCGGGAACAAACTGTGAATTTCAAAGTGTTTGAGAAATGCCTTTTCTCCCAACAGCAGGTTTTAACCAAGTCCCATGTTCTTAACCCGTTTTATCTCATGGTCCATCTAAACGTATTGCTTGCCAGCCTGTTTCTAATAGGGTTAAGATTCTGTTTCCGTTTAGAAAGACAATAGCATCAAAAAAGAGCTCCTCAGCTCAGTTCCATCAATTTCATTATTTCTTATGACACACTTCATATTTCCTCTCCTAATCCCAGCTCCCTGCCCCAGGGATTCTGTCTTTCACTTGAGACACATCCCAAAGCCGCCTTCTCCCATACCTTTACAAAGCCCATTTAGTTAAGTCAGACTCACCTGAAATGTTAGGACTTGGCAATTTCAGTAGTTTTCCTGTCTCCATGTATTCTCAATTTTGTTCTTAGAGTATGAAATTTTTTCCTTCCAAGCAATGTCTCTGAAAGCTTCCATTCCAAAAGGGGCTGGTAATATCAAAAATTGTAACTCCGGAATGGTCTTAAGGGCTCAAATCTATCATTAAGAAGTGGTGATAACCTTCCTTAGGAAACAAGACAAGTTAGCAAGAGCCCCTTGCATCTGTCTTTATTAAAAATGTCCTTAAAGTCTACAGACCTGGAAGGGCCAGTGACAAACTGGTAAGTCCTCTTTGAGATTTCAAAAAGATTTCCAGGCACTCACAGGCATGGTTTACAATGATGAATGCATAGATACTTTTCCCACCACAGAAAGTAAATATGCAAACTAAACCCGTATAACAGGTTGGAAAATTCAGGAATGCTACCCTTAGGCTGAAGCTCACAAATGTAGACACTAAGGCACCATTCTACCTGGACTTTTTTTTTTTTATATTGCCAAATGGAAGCGTGGTTTCATAAAAACTTCTCTCTCTCTCTCTCTCTCTCTCTCTCTCTCTCTCTCTCTCTCTCTCTCCTCTCTCATTCTCTCCTTTTCTCATACACTCCCCCACCATAAACATTCATTTCACTTCTGTTGAAAGACAACTTAACTAACTACAAGCTATGTAGTTATTGGAAAACCCAAGCCTGGATGGATCAGTCATAGCTGAACATGAGACAAAGTTTTCCAGGTCCTAAATGCAGAAATCAAAAGATGTAAATATGGAAAGCACTTAAGAATGCCTCTCCAAATTTGTGTGCCAAATTCTTTAAAATTAGTCTCTGAACAGTGAGAGTAGAGACAGGTTTCTGTGAAAGCAAGGCAGGTTTCCTTTGTAGGATCTCTGTTGGCTACTCAATAAAGGGAAAACACTGAGCTCCAGGTCATCAGTGCTCTATCCTGGGTTGAAAATGTGAATATTAAACAGCAACCCTCCCTTTCCTCTCTGTCAGTGCAATTCTCCCCCAGTTTGTGTGAAAAGATGTCCTTCCTCCTCCTAAGTGCCAGTACCTTCAACAGGGCCACTCTGTACCTGAGTATTTTATTGTCCTGCTGAGAGAAAGGCTTTTATAGCCTATAATGTCATGGTTTCCTAGAACCAAAGAACAAAGCAGAGCTGAGACAGTAAGAAGACTGTTAGTAGTAGGGCTGTATACACCCACCCTTGCTGTAAGGCAGCTGGATGATGAACCCAGCTTGTGTGCAAGAGCACCCAGAGACCTCCTCCCACAAGGTTGCTCTGGCTCATGACAACTCAGAAATGCATTTATTCAGTAATTCCAAGGGTGAGTTAACATGCCATGTCCTTTACAAAGAAGTTGGTTGTCTTGAACATATTTTGAGAAAACAAAAACAAAGGAAAGAAAGAAACTAAGCATTTGTGAACACTGAGTTTCTGAGGAGAAACTTGGGTAAGGACCACAGCTGGTTAGTGACAGATTCTTTCCTTTTCGGTTTTGATTAGGTCCTTCCATTCATACCTTTTATAAGGTACTGTGAAAAGCAGAAAATGCAAGCCTTTCCTGACAAAAAAAAAAAAGAAGTATGAAGTCCTTATATGTCCAAAGTGTCACATCTAGAGAAATTGTGGATTAATGTGTGCTCTGGTAGTTAGCTATGGGTCAGGAAAGGGGCTACCAGCATCCTGACCAACTGAGCCTTGATTCTGCACTCCTGCTATAGAGCAAGGTCCTCTTGAACATCATGATGAAACCGCACACAGTATGCAAAGAAATGCATATTCTTGTGACTCAGCAAATAACATTTAGAAAATGCTCCTATTCTTGATGCCATGTTATTTTTCCATAGACATCGTATTTTAAATAAGTTGGGGGAATTTACAATCTATCTTACCCTCAGTTTTTGAACCCTGAAAATATTATGAACCTTCCTTCAAGTATATTATACAAAATTAATTCTTGCATTGCTTTGACATTGGGATGGAGAGACGAATTTTGTGTGCTTGGAAAGATTATTGAGATCTGTTCACCTTCAGCTAAATTGGGTTTGGATCAGCTACATTTTCATTTAAAAAAAACCTGGATTGCAGTGTTACTGAAATATCAACAGTCCATGGTCTTCAGTAATAAGAACATATGCAACCAGGTACTTGGCTGTGTCAGAGATATTCAAGAAAGACCATCTGAGAATTCCTATGCCTAGCTCTCTGACAGACTATTTTGTGCTACCCTAACAAATATTAGAGCTTAAGTAATTTATAAATAACAGAAGTTACCATTCACAGTCACAAAGACTCAGAAATTCACGGTCAAGTTGTCTCAGCAACTGGCATTGGCTTCCATATTGCATCTCCACATAGTAGAAAGAAGGGGAGAGAGCTAATGCCTCCCAGCAGCCCTTTCTACAGCAGCTTTAAGAGGGTAGAACACTATAGACAAAAAACACTACCCAACTGCTACACTGGGGATGATGTTTCCAATTCTAACTAAAGATGGCCCAGTGGCTCTAAATAATCTAGACCAATAGCTTTGGAAAATCACCACTCAAGGCACACTATGGAATTCCAAAGATAATCTAATGACAATAAAAAAAAATCCTTATAGCCAAAGCACTTGTCCACTGACCATATACTTCATGTATAAAGAACATAACCTCAAGCAGAATTCCAGAGACACTTAAGATTTCAACAATAAAGCAGACTTAAAACTCACCCACCATGACTGAGCAGAAGAGGGGGTGGAAAAAATGTAAGAGCAATGGTGGGGGAGACTATCCTGAGATATTGACCCCCTCTGCAACAACACACAAATGGGGAAGAAAAAAAAACTGGTTACCTCTGGGGTAGTTCATACCCCCTACCCTATGGGCAGATCCAGTATGCACACTGAGGAGGGTCCCCAGTCAGTAGGGGAACAGAGAGGAGGGAAATGGGGTAACCATCAAAAGATTTGTTCTTACAATTTATGTAAGATATTAATTTTAAAAAGAACATATTTGAACATAGTTTTTCAACTAAAGAATGTCCATCGATAATGGCAGTAATTAGCAATTATTTCCAAAATCCCAAAATTTTCATCTTTCTTTTTTTTCTTCCCTTCATCCTCTACCTGCTTCCTTCCTTCCCTTCCTTCCTTTCTTTATTTTTATTATCATATTATTTACAACGAGGCTGATAGCCTTAGATGTATTTTGACAAAAGAACCCAGGAGCAAAAGAAACCAGGCAAATGCCCGTGTGCCTTGAGAGCTTAAGGAGTGATTCAGGTGAAGGCCATAGCTGTTTGAACACAACTTTTCACAACTGTGAATTAGATCCTTTCCTGGCTGCAAATACAAGTAAATCAAAAAAATGCAAATCATTCCAGGAAGAAAAAGATACAAAACCTCACGCCATATTCCTAGCTGGCTTGGGACTCTCCATGTTGTCCAGGGTGGCCAAGAATTTATAACAATCCTCTTGACTCTGCCTCCCTAAAGCTAGGAAGTGAGGGCCACCATGCCCAATACAGAACTTTTAAAATAAATGCTGTGAACTCAAAGACAAAAGTAAACACGTGAAAATCTGTTTTTCACTTACTTTGATCATTTTGAAACTCAGTTTCAAATAGAGACCCAGGAATTGCAGATAAGACAATCATGTTAGAACATTTTGTAAATGCACATGCCAGGAAATACTGAGTCCACCCTGATTTTAAGAAAACTTACGTCCATATATGTAAAGCAAACTGTAATTCTTTCTCACAGTGATTTTCTTAATATTTAAATAAAATAAAAAATTTAAAGATCAACAGCTGAAGTGCCTTCATTTCTCTTTAGCCGATTGAAAGGCAGCTCTTAATAATTTTGATACAAAAGCATTGGGAATGGAAGCATTTCTGTACTTCATGAAGATAGTTCTGAAATACGTGTAGACCCATCAAAGGCACATTTTAATGCAGATATTACCAGAAGAAAACAGCCTATTCCTTACTGAAAAGCTTTGCAGAACATGTACAGGGAAATGTCCAGTATAAAGCTGATCACAGAAGTGTTCCCCAACTACAAAAGGTTTCCATATTTAGTTACATTGTTCACTAATTTAAGATTAAATATTAAGATGATTTACAATAGCAATTCTTTGAAGCTAAGTGTGTGTCATTATGATGTATACAAATTATTAATTTTGAAATAATTCAACCTTTTTTAAAATAGATGTGATTAGGAGAAGAGAAAGCATTACTTTCATACAGGAGAACATACATACTATCTGACATGTAACATACATGAAAGTATCAGGTAGAAAGATAAAAATAAAAAAATCAGCACTTGGACATAGTCTAAGATGCTTTCATATGAATTACATAGAGGCCACAATGCCAACACAAACAGATGATAAGGGGAGCTGGAAGAGGTATGTCTATTCCTGGATTTATCTTCAATCTCTGAACACAGGTAATGTATCAACTCAGCCAAACAGTAGGCTATCCACAGGAAAGCCAGCCTGACATACACCTTGTACACAGAGTCATGAATATGAACCACCCTGGTCACCTAGGTGCCTCCAGATGATTTCTCAAAGGAAGAATACTAGAGAGAATTAAAATGTGTGTTTTGATCAAGTGTAGACCATTTGCTTCATAAAATGCATATAAATTAGTGTTTTAGAATTATGTTCACTGAGCCTTGTGTCTTGGTGTTTTCCCTTCAGTAGAATTGACTCAATGACATTTTCATTAATTTTTAAATTATGGTAATAAAATTTTGTACACATTCCAAAATTCCAAAAGAATTTTAGGAAACATATGAAGATTTAATAAATAAATATGATGCTGATATACTTAAGCAGGTAGAGTAGTGTATATTAAAGCAACCAACAAAAATATAGTAATTAATTTACATCATGTATAATACACTTTAATTTTCAAACATGCTTAAAATATCAGTTGGCTGTTCAGAAAGTAGTCTATTTCTTACGTATAGATTTGATTACTTCTAGTGAATGAAAAATTGGGTAGTACACAGGTTTTCTTTCTGCACATGATTTATAGCTTCATAAGAACAAAATTGAACAAAAATATAATTAGTAAATATGTTGTTAAAATATGGCCTGACCAAAGTTTTCACTTCCAAAAGTGGTAAATAATTTATAACAGAGTCTATTATGAGAAATCATTGCAATTGATACTGGATATATTTTCTGAAAATTTTTTTAAAGAAATAACTTCCCTTACTCCAAACAAAAATAAATGTGTGAGCCACTTTGTGTATGTTTTCATCAAGACTGGTGATGGGTGTTTAGTCTCGCCAATGTCCACAAAGCCAATCCCTCCAAAGGGCAAAGGTATCTGATTAGGTAAGACTTGTAACATAAACCACTCCCTGGGCTGATAAGCTCAGCCCTGAGCACATGTTTTCTACACTGAAAACATAGAGTTATCCTGATGATAGGGGTGCTTAAATTGTAAAACACAGTGATAGCAACACGGATCACAAATACAAATTCCACAGTTATAGACAAAAATCAACATTCTGCCAATGTTAGGAATCAGTTGCACCATTTTCACGCTTTGATAATTTCCAGTTTTAGATTCAAAGACTTTGTCAAATTTTCACCAGACTTGAGAGGCTAGCATAGGTAACAATCCTAACTTCTGCACCTTACCCTCAAAGAACACCTTCAAATGCACGTGGGTTCGTGAGCGTTCGTGCACATGTGTGCACACACAAGCTCGCTTATCTCACTGCTAGCTTTTCTGACTTGAGATCCTTCCAGAGACCATTGGCACTTACCTTGCAAAGGCGTGCTAGGTAAACTGGCTTCATTCTCTCCCATCTTATTATTTCTTTCTAAAAGGAGCCAAGCAGTTTCGAGTTGTGTGGCTCCCTTGCCAGCTTTGTGACCTCCTGCCTCTCTGCTGTAGCTCTGTAACAGTACACTACCTGCTTTCTCCTGTGAATAATTACCATCGGCTTCCCGGGTTACCTGGGCTGGCAGGACCTGTTTGACTATGGAGTGAGATCACATGCTTTGATCCAATGTCCTGCTCACTACCGCACACTTCACAGAGCAGGGCTTTGTTTCAGTTTTGATATTAACTTTTCGTGTTGTACTTTCACTTCGGTCCAGAAACATATTTACATCCCCTTCCAACCTCCTTTGTCACCATTAGCAACATGCCAGGGTGCAGAGCCCAACTTTTGTTTTATTTTTCCTTCTTCAGTGTTGTTAATCTCCTTATCTTAGAGAAATACAATAACATTTAAGTGCATTGTGCAACATCTATTTATTTCACATGGAAAATCAGCAGGAGAATTTGTTTTGGGTGGGTGTTTGAAATAATCTAACACTGGCTGTGAGAATACAGATTAAAAGGAAGGGTATAACTTTTTTAGAATCGAATTCCCGAGATATAATTAGTAATGCCTATTTCAGAAAATCAATGTGAAGATTGAAAACAAGAATCTTTGCTTGTGCTAAACACAGAATGAGTGTATTAAAGATTAACCAAAGGCACTTTCTCTGTTTCCTCTTTCTCTTCCTTCTTTTCCTTCCTTGTGTAATTGCTTCTCTTCCTTCTCCATGTGCAGTAGGAAGAATGGGCAGTCTGCTATGCTAATGTACTTGTTACCTGAGCTTTTATTTATGATATATATTTATTTACTTGTTTATGCATTTATTGAGGCAAGGAAGTCAATGTATGTCTCTGGAGCCAGGTTGACCTAACTTACGATCCTTCTGCCCCTCTTTTCTGAATGCTGGGATAAATACCCAATATAACTCAGAAGTTTGGAAGGAAGTATTCCACATAGTTAAGACCTCAGTTCTTATTTATAAGAAAAAGGCTATTGATATGTGCTTACTTTTCTAACAGGGACATGGAATTCCAAATAAAACAGAAAAAATACATATTCAAGATGGGCTATATATTATTTAAAACTAAATATTAATTTTAAATGGCAGTAATTAATCACAAAATGGTTATTTATTGGAGCATTGTCACTTATGACATACCTACAAAAAGCCTCTATTTTTTTCTCTCAGGTTTCCTTAACTATTGACTTATAAAGGAGAAAGAGACGGAAAAGAACACACACACAAATATATATATATATATATATATATATATATATATATATATAATATATATATATATATATATTATATATATATATAGATCCATGACTCAAACTTTTCCCATTAACAATTTTTCTGCAAATATTATGTATACTATTTGTTGGTATAAAACCCGATTACATAATTATTTAAGCAACAGAAATGCCAAACAAATTTTTTTTTTTAATATTTTATTTATTCATTTTTCAAGCAGAGAGAGAGACAGAGAGAGAGAGAGAGAGAGAGAGAGAGAGAGAGAGAGAGAGAGAACACCAGGGCCACCACCTTGTGGGTCTGGCTTATGTGGGTCCTGGGGAATTGAACCCAGGCCTTAGGCACTGGAGGCAAGTGCCTTAACCGCTGAGCCATCTCTCCAGCCCAATGCCAAACAAAATTGATTCTCAAGTGTGTTAGAAGATAAAGCAACCGTGATATTAAGCGACACTCAGAAGAATCCAGTGTTCTGTTTATTTTACCTGCTCCCAGACTTTCGGTTTCCTCATCTGTAATATGAGAAGGCCAGTCCATTTATTACTGGGAACCTATTCAGTCAGTATAATGCCCGGAGCCTCTAAATTATAATGCTGGTTATTGTCTATTCCAGGATAAGGTACTCTTCTGAGAACAATTGCATAGTTTATCATTACATATACCATGCTAAAAACTTTGCCAAAATTAACCTGAAATTGAATGTTTGCCAATCAAATATGATAATCATCATGTTCTGACTTCTCCCCAGCAGAAGCAATGTGCACATCAATCCTCATTCAGGTATTTGCACACCTGTTCCAGGAACCTAAAATTAGTCAATAACAGTAATAAAGCATCCATTATCCATGAGATGAATTATGAATTATGGCAAATAGGAAGTCACAATGAAAGTAGAAATAGAAGCCCTACTCTTGAGTCAAGGAAAATAAAGCATAAAAATAAAAACACCATAAAGCACAGGCCTTTCTTTAGGGGCACAGGAAATAACAAATCTGCACTCAATTATAATAAAATAAACACACTATTCATAAAGTGTCACACACTTATACACACTACCTCTCTTCCTTTTATGCCTTTGTGCATGCTTGGATAACTTCTTCCAGGAACTTTTTATGTTGTTTTGGGTCATTTGCTTTTTTGCTTTTATATAAGCAGAATATTTTCCATGAGTCTAGGAAATGTTTTCCCCTCTCTTTACTGGACTAATTTATATGCAGAACTTTTTTTTTCTGTAGCCCTGTATAGATTGCGTCCCCTTTGTGTGCTCTCAGGGGTCCTTTAATGACTATGAGCTATTCAACTTACTGCGATTCTAATTGCATTTTACCCTAACTTTCATTTGCTGCCACCTTTGAATATTGCACTGTCATAGAAAAATTATGTCCTTATACATAACATCTCTAACACTCAGTACCACCCTGGCACTTAGCATGCTTTCATCAAATGTTGTGAGAATAAATACATTTACTATCATCAGAAAGAGTGAAGTTAAGAAACCAGAAAAAAAATGGACACTGATCAGCTGAGAAGTGATAGAGGATATTACAAGAAGAAAAAATTGGCAAAGTTGGAAATGAAAAGAGATGAGAGAATAAGCACATTTAAAAGAGTAGAAATTTATGAGCAATGAGGGTATCCAAGGAAATGGAGATGATAATAGAAATTGGTAAAACAGCAGAAGAAAATGAAGAAGTGTTAATGCATTTAAACACCAACACGTGCACACATGCATACTAATAAGCACACACATGTTCATGCATCTGAATAGCAATTCACGTGTGTCCACAGACACAAAAATTTGGGGAAAATTCTGAAGTCATTTTTTAAAGTGTACATGTGATGAGATATGGGAAACTAGCTATGTAAAATGTCACATGCATCTAATAATTATACAAACCTAGTAATTCCTTTCCCAATGAAAGCATAACATAGTGAGATTTAAAAAATTGATTAAAACCATAGGTTCTAATTGTAGACGTCAGAGTAAAGGACAGAAAGGTGTTATGGAGAAAGGATACTTATTCATAGGACCTTGACTTCATCAAGATAACACTACAAAGTCAAAAATATGTGTTCCAGAGATTGGATATAATTGGCCAAACTCCAAATAACTTGAGAGAAATCCCATGCTTAGCAACCAGGATAGGTCATTGGAATTACAGTTCTAAGAATTAGAGGTAGTGGTTTTTTCTTAAGTGCACTGTTCTAAAGGTAGGTCTTTCCTTCATTTTAGAGAGAAGGAGACATGGCATCTATCCTTTCATACACCAGATGTTCCAACAATGCCTCTTTCTTTTTTCTGTCTTTTGTTTGTATGTACATGTGTTGTGCTGGTTGACTAGTGCGTATGTGTAGTGTATGCACATCTTTTTATAGAGTACAGGTGGAGGCCAATGGAAACTGTTGGGTGTCTGTCTACTTGGATCATTCTTCAGCATTATGTCACTGACATGGAATCTTTCATTTGAACCTCAGAGATGCAGTTTTCTTTCATCAGACTGGCTAGTCAATGACCCCCCAAAATAATCCTGCCTTTACCCCTTAAAATGAAGCCACCAAGAGTATAAATTTTTTGAAAGCTCAAACATGAGTGTTATGAGTCATGTGGCATTGTATCCTGGCATATCCCTATCTAGATTTCTAGAATAAAATTCTAGATTCTAGAATAAAATTCAAGGTTCTAGAATAAAATTCTAGATTCTGGAATAAAATTCTAGATCTAGAATAAAATTCTAGTTCTAGAATAAAATTCTAGGTTCTAGAATGAAACTCTAGGTTCTAGAATAAAATCTGTTGACTTTTTGTAGTCAAGAGTTTCTAGGTCAGGACTGCCTGTTCTTCATAGGTGCGACATAATTATGAGCCATATAAGAAACCACGTGACTCTACAGTGGAGGCCAGGGAAGGTCAAGCTGCTCAGTGAAAAGAGACTGAAACATACAAACTAATCCTTCCTAGTGCTTGGGGATGCTGGTCCCATTGATTGACCCCTTCTCATCTCAATGTAGCTATCACCATCTAACTGCTCTAGACATAAATGTAGGATTTATCCTTAGCTCTACCCTCACATTCCCTAAATAATCACCATGTCTCTCAATTTGAATCATTGACTCAGTATTTTTTTTGCTTTTCTTTTTTTTATTGTCCATTATGAGTTTCATTGTTTAGTGGGCCAACAATGAGTTGTTATTCCCAATTCCTCATTCTCCCCCTTCCCCATCCCCAGTCAGCTGGATATCCTCCTCCTTGGGCCATCTGGATCAGTCTTTGTGGTAGGGGACCATGATAGCCTAGTATTCAGCCAGGTTCTCCTGACCCAAGTGTGTTGTTACTGAGGGGTGCCATGCCTCTGATAATCTCCCCCACCATGACTCAATACTCTTAACTTTCCATTTCTTCCAGGTGAGGTGACAATCATCTCTTGCAAAGATGCCCCTCCCTAAATAGAATCTTTTCTTTCTTCTTTCCTTTAATACATGCTCTTTGTATGTTAGTGACAACAGACCTGAGAAATTCACCTCAAGTTAAGAAGGGCTAATTTTGGCTCACATTTTCACATTACCACTCACCCTGGTGGGTAAGGAATGGTGGTAGGAGCATGAGGTAGCTGCTCACTTTGAGTCCCCAAGCCAGGAAACAGAGAGAGATGACTATGTATGTACCACCATTTCTTCCAATCCAATACCTCGGCCTATGAGATGTTGCTGTCCAATTCAGTGTGAGGCTTCTCACTTAAACCATTCTGGAAACACCCTTGAAGACATTCCCAGAGGTGTGTCACACAAAGCAACCCTATGGTGTTGTACCCACATGCGGTCATTATTCTCACAGCCCATCAACAGAACCAACATTCTACCCCCACGATTTTCCATCCAATGGGCTCAGCAGTGTCTTTGCTCATCTGACCATTGAGGCTTCAGTGACCAGTGACACCTTAAACAGACTGGACATGATAGTCTACGCAGCTGAGTTGAGAATATACACAGGAGTTTGTTTCCTTTTCTATACATGTCAATATTAAATTCTTAAACAATAAGACCTACTTGGTGTCTTTCTTATGAATTAAGTGGCTCAAAGTCTCTTTTAGACACAACTTACTAAACTTTTAATTCTTTTACCACTTTTTAAAATAAAATTACAAAAAGAGTCATAAGAAAATTAGTATTGAGGAAGAATAAATAAAATAAGGCAGTATTAAGTATTTAACAGTCATAGGATAAATCATAATTAATGACTCAAAGGAGAATATTGACATTCTAATGCTCTTTTCATTGCAGTTTTTCTATAAGCAGAATCCACAAACACACACACACACACACACATACACTTGTTTAACAATTACTGATTATTTGCAGGTAAGTTCACATAATTAAGAAATAATGTGACTCATCTCCTAATAACAGAAACATCCTGTTGCCAAGTTGGAAATCAGGTAGGAGTGCGAATCACATCCTACCTTCTTACTCTTGAGGGATTATGTAATAAGACATTAAATACCTCTTTTAATCATATCACATAGTGAGATGTTTTAACGAAGATCCCATGAAACCTGGGAAATTTCAAAGCAATGCCCTCATATTACCAAAGCCAGCCTTATCAATGTTTGTCCACTCCAAGTGGGAAATAAAAATTTTGCCAATAGCAAAAAATGATTCATTGGAATAGAAAAGACATCACACTGAGAATCCTCTATGATAGCCAGCAGAAACAGAGAGGACACTCAATGTGAACATCTGTTTATTACTAGACTGAGGAGTTCCCCAAACAGCACAGGTTGTAGCACACTAGAACTACATGTTGAGACCCAATTGCTGATGATGCCATACACTTTGGTTTAAGATGTGAAGAAATCAAGCAGGGATAGAGCTGGAAATGTTCTCTTGGCTGGGCAGCTTGCACAGTCACTAATCAGGCTGCTAGGGGTTGGGGGAAGAATTGTTATTAACAGTCTTACTCAGCCTTGGCCCTGCAGGCAAAATGTACCCATTAGTGCAGTAGTAGAAGAGCTTTTATGTGGGTAACCAACCACTTCCTGATTGGATTTGAAACCTGCTTCATAGGAGGGAATTCATTTCTGGTACTATTTAGGCCTGGTGAAAAGCACATGCCCAGGGAAGTCATAGACTATTTGGGGAAAGCTACTTCTGTTGTTTTGCTAAATGAATATGATGTGTGTCTCTCAAATTTTTTCTTAATAGGTTTATGCCCATAGATTAGTGATGCTGACAACTCTGTTCAGAGAAGTACATACTATTCAAACACACACACACACACACACAGAGAGAGATCTGACTAATTATATATAATGAGCAGTTGTTTAACAATCTCTGGAAAAATTTCCCATAATTAATAACAAGGAAACCACAGGAGGAAAGAAAAATATATGTCTAATTGTCCAATGGAAACAGAATGGTAAAGTTACCAAATAGGTATTTTAGGACATATAAAACCCTACCAGACCACTGTTTAAATGTCAGCCTGACAAATACTTTTTATGTAGCTTAAAAACATGTAATCAAATCCTTAAATGACATCATTATCATGAAGACAAGTTAATTTGTTTGAATACCCTGTGGTAAAATAGTCTTAAAATAAGTTTTATCTCTGCAACTCAAGGATCTAATACAGCTCTGATCAAGTCTTTCATATAGTTATTCTCAGAGAGGTGAAATGTGCTCTACCTTTAGCCTCTTTATAGTAGCTTCAAAAATAGAAAAAAACAACAAAATCAACAACAAAGAAAACCAACTATTATTGCCAACTTTGACTCCAAATTTTGATAAATACTAACTAAACAAAAACATTTAACAGCTGATGATGGAAAAAAGCTTTTCTTACCACATTAGTAAACTGCTGAGATAAAGGTGAAGTGACAGGTGAATACTCCCCAAATCAACACAGGATTAGCAATGACTTCTTGAACAGTGAGTGCCTTGTTTTTTAATTTATCAAGTCTGAACAAAGTAAAGGTCAAAAATAAATTAATTATGGGTATCAGAAGAAATACCCATTTATAATATTGCCACATTAGTATTATTTTTACTTTAAAATTTCTTTTAATTCTCCTTTCTTTTCATTTTTTAATCTTCCTTTTTTCTTTAATAATAAAGCCAAAGTGGCATAACATACTTTCGTAGAAAATGATTCTGGGAGAAGCACTTTTGTTCAACCTCATAATGGGCCACTACTTTCTACTGAGAGTGTTTCTTTCTAAAAGCTGGAGCTTTACTTTCCTGCTGATGCTCTGCCAGCTAACATTGTTAAAGAAAAGAAGATGAAGGATTAAAGTCTCCAACCTTCCCCCAAGCAGCTGCTACTTAAAATAGACTTTTCTCTAAAGTGAAAGGGTACTGTCTTTTCCTATGGAGACCAAGTCTTCCAAATGAGGAGAGAGAGAGGGGGATAGAAGCAGGGAGGGATGAAGGGAGAGAGAGAGAGAGAGATGAGAGAGTGAATGTAAAATTTAAAATTATGAGAGATTAGATTCTGGGGTGTTTTTTTCAGGATGATGTCTCAAAGGGGACAGATCTGTGAATAAAAAAGAAAAACAATAATGCTAAGAAGACTGAAAAAACCAAGTACTTGTTTGCTTTAGGGGATAGAATATATATAAAATGAAGAGAAATGCCAATGTTAAAGTTAGCCCTTATGAGACTGTTTCCCTCACATCTCTTCTAAGGCCTCTGAGTTTATCCTAACATAGTGGTTAATTTATTTAAAATAGCATTCAAAGACCAAACTTGGTCCCATTTTCTAGCTCTCTACAAAAGCCTTTGGAGGATGTCATAGTTCATTAAAGCTGTTTCCTGAGTGTTGATGACAACAAATGAAAACAGCACATATTTCCTTAAAGCTTTGAGATGAAATATGTAAGATAGATTATAAGTTTGAGATGTTTTGATCATCCTCTCTTTTAAAAAATATTAATTAATTAATATATTTATTTATTTGGGAGAGAGCATGGGAATGGGTTCACCAGGGCCTCCTCCTCCTGCTGCTGTAAAGGAACTCCAGATGTGTGTGCAACTTTGTGCATCTGGTGTCGCATGGGTACTCAGGAATAAAACCCTGGCTGTCAGGCTCTGCAAGTAAGTGATTTTACCTTTCCAACTCCCTTCTCTCTTTCACACTATTCTGTGTATTATAGTTTTCCCATTTGAAAGGACTGTTAATATCTTCACTTTTCCTAAAAATGATTCATTTTCTTCTAAACTGGTAACCAATGTGAAATTAAAATATTTTAAACTTCATAATGGAAAAAATTAATCAATGTTGAATTATTCCTATTAGCCTTAAATAAAATTTAAAAAAAATTTTATGAAAAATGAAAAATAATAAAATACATTAAAAATTGAAAGTAATATAAGTCAGAGAAATTGCATTTAAATAGAACTTTCTGCAAACATAAGAGTAATTATACCAACTTCACACATTTTGATCATAACTTGTTTCAGGCATTTTTTTTGTTTTGGTGAAAATTCATTGCCTAATATATAGAATCTGAAAGAATTTTAGATGAGATTTTACTTTCCATTTATCTGTGAAACTACAGTCCTAGTCCAATGGCCAGAATCTGGGGGTTCCAACATGCCAGGAATCATGATGTAAAAGCAAAAAAGGTTTTTTAATCCAAATGACCATTTTGCAAAAACAGAAAGTATGCATTTTAATCCATCTTTGTGTTACTGACAAGAAAGCATTCTGGTACTGCAAGTTGTCCACAGAGAAGTCCTTATCACTTAGGGGAACAATCTGGTTCCCACGAGATTCCTGTTCCAGAGTGGGATACCTCATGGTGAGGGTTCTGTCTATGAGGGACTACTCCTGGAATTCAAGGTGACCTTGAGTTTTGGACAATGACTGGAGATCTTCAAGTGCCTTTGCTGGGGTCTAGAGCAGGACATTGTAAAAGCTAATGGAAAGATGAGTTAATTACTCTGTTCCTTCAGCTGTTTGGGGGTGGTTGGGAGAGGTCAGGTATCATCAATATGTGGACAGACACTCCTTGAAATGCCTATGATGAATTAAAAAGTGACTGAGCCAAAGTAAAGAAAACAGATACAAAACGAAGAGATACCAGTGACAGTCAGTGCTATGCAGCAAGAGCAGTTTCTGACTCCTGTAAAATTGACCTCAAAGCCTCCTATGTCATCCTGCCTGCTGTGCATTATGTGTAACCTCTAAAGCATTCAAAAGGGTGTGTGTGTGTGTGTGTGTGTGTGTGTGTGTGTGTGTGTGTGTGTGTGTGTTTCTGAGAGTCAAACCTAGGGTCTTCCCAGGTTAGTCAAATGCTATATTACTGAAGAGTATTCTTAGCCTGGACTTCTAATAATCAAGTCACTATAGCTTTAATGAAAGTCAATTTCCTAATTTTACAATGTAAACATAAAATATAATCAATTCCACTAAAGGAGCACTTTTAAATTTTAATTTTGGCATTTAAAACATTTAATTACCTAAAGATGATTCTATTAAGTGATCAATCTCAACACTTAAAATCTAGAGGTAACCTGAGACAAAGAGGAGGATACCTATAGAAATGTAAAGAAATTAATGTTAGGAAATGTTTACCAATCTCTCTTTTACTATTGATGACATCAAAATTGGTATACACTTTTTCTGCAAAGAAATCCAGTAGCTTAGGAATAAAAAAATAGATGCATGACACTGATGAAATTAATGAAATTGATTTATGAAATTAAGTTTCTGCTTAGCCAAGGAACAAGACGTTGAAGACAGAATGGGAGAAAGTCTTGTCAGAAGTAAATCTGACATGACATCAGTAAGTGGAATCCATAAGGAGTTGAAACATTATTCCAAAAAACCAAATCATCCAATCTGTAACTGGACAAATGAAATGAACAGACTTCTCAAAAGAAGAAATAAAATGGTCAATATCTGAAAAAATATCCAGTATCCATAGTCATCATAGAAATGTAAATTCAAACTATATTGAGATTTCATTTAACCTAAATAAATAAATAAAGAAGAATAAAGAAGAAAACAAATGACAATAAATGTTGGTGAGAATGTGGAATAAAAGGACCCCTTACACCCTACTGGTGGAATTGCAAACTGTCATAAACACAATGGAGATCAACATGGAATTTCCACAAGAAAACATAAAAATAGAATCACCAGTAGTTATACCATTCCTCAAAGGAGTGCAAGTCAGTGTCACAGAGATCTCTGCATATCCATTCCAAATACCACACTATTTCTAGTAGCCAGAATATGAAACCACCCTGGATACCCAGCAGCAGATGAATTGTTAAAGATGATGTGCTTTATAACACAGTGGAATTTCATTTCACTGTAAGGGATGGAATTATACATTTTTTCAGGACAATAATTGGATAATTATGTATCATGCTATGCAAAATAAGTGAGGTTCTCTCTCTCTCTATCTCTCTGTCTCTGTCTCTCATGTTTTGAATGCTTAGTCTCTAGCCAATAGCAATTTGGGAAGTGGAGCCTTGCTGGAGGAAGTGTGTTGCTGGGGGAAGACTTAGGAGTGTAATAGCCAGCTATAGCCAGCTCCCACTTGCCAAAGAAAAAGTCGCTCTCCTGCTGTTACTTTTCACCTGATTTTCAAGGAGGTGGTGTCCAGTTTCTGCTCTACCATCTTTTCTCTTCTTTCATGAAGCTTTCCTTTTAGACTGTAAACCAAATAAAAATGTCCTCCCATCAGCTGCTTTTGGTCATATGTTTTATGCCAGCAATGTTAATATAACTGCAATAATGTGTGTGTGTGCATGTGTGTGTTTGTGTGTGTGTGTGTGTGTGTGTGTGTGTGTGTGTGTGTGTGTGTGTAAATGGATTATCTGGGGTTGGAAAGGTGAAGAGAAGGAAATGGAAGGGGGAACAAAAGAGAACTAGAGTCTGCAGAGTTGTGGGATTACAAGTGTGCCCATTACACTCAATTTAATTAAATGCTCTCCATTGCAGTGACCCCAGTGTTAGTCTGACCAGTTTGGTTGATAGTACTCATGTTCCTTATGTCCTTATGTGTTTTTTTTTTTTTCACTCACAGCATCAATTCCTAAAATAGAGATGCTGTCATTTTCAATTCTTTTGGATTATAATCATTTTATTTTCTTATCAGTTCTACAAGTTTTGCTCTATGTATTTTAAAATTTCATTACTAGACAGAATACATTTAGTATTTTAATGTCTCCTGGTAAATTGACCAAAAAACCCATTATATAATGTCCCTATTCATCTCTCATAAAATACCTTGTTCTGATGCCTATTTTACCCAAATTCATATTGTATTTGCAGAATCTTTTCCCAGTGTTTTACTTTATATGTATGGAGCATATCTCTCAGACATGGTAAAGAGGATCCTTGCTTTTTTCTTAAAATCAGATATTAGTCTTTTTCTCTTCCTTGTAGAATTTAAACATTATGAATATAATTGCAGTTAATTAAACCATATTTCTACTTGTTTTCTTTATGTTAGGCTTTCCTTAATGTTCTTTTCTTTTTTCTGGTGTTTGTATATATGAGTGTATATTAAATGGGGTGAGGGTATATGTGTAGTATGTATAATGTAGGTCAGGGATATGCATATGATATGCATGATGTTTAATGAAGACTTTGGACATCCACTGGATCACCCTTCCTCTTTGTATACCTAAGACAGAGACTCTCTCTGAACCTGGAGTTCCATGATTTTTGGTTAGACTGGCTGACCAGTGATCTTCTCCACCTGTCTCAGTGCTGGGATTACAGGCATGTGCAGACACACTCAGGTGTTCTACGTGGGTGCTGGAAAGTGAACACAGGTCCTCAATTTAGGCAGGATGCACTCTCATGTGATAAATCACCTCCCCAGACTACTGGAGTATTTTTTTTAGTATTCAAATGCATGTGCTCTGTTTACATAGTAGACTTTATTCATTGTTTCTCAGTCTCTTGATTTCATTACTCCCCATGTCTCCCCCATTTCATCAGGTTCATGATGTTTGACTTAAAATGACCATATTCTCCCTTCAAGTAATATATAATTTCACACATAAGTAACCTTGAGCTGCACTCTTTCATTTCTCTCTCTTGTCCTCTGTGATCCTGACACCACACATTTACTGAAGCAAATGCTGTAATTGGCACAATATGTTGCTATTACTCTTGCTTTAACTGTTGATTGTATTTTAAGTGCATTACTCTGAAAAAAAACTTTTTTTCATATAAAGTAAAAACATGTTTAGCATGTTGTCACTCTGTTCTTTGAGTGGAGGCAAGTTTCACTTTCTTGCTGCCTCAAAAGTGCCCTTGAATGCTTCTTGTTCTGGTTGGTGGAAAAATAATTCTCTCAGTTTTTGTTTTGTTTATCTATAAAAGTCTTTTGCTTTTATTTTTTAAATATTTTCCTGGAATTATATTATATTATATTATATTATATTATATTATATTATATTATATTATATTATGTTTGGTTTTTTAGCACTTTTAATATTATTCTCTTGTCATCTGACTTATTTTCTGATAACTGGTAATATTTCTCATTGTTGATATTCTGGATGTCATGTCATTTAGTTTGCTGTTTCCATGTATATATACACTGTTTGTCACTCATTGTTTGTCTCTTTATGATGTGAGTGAGTCAAGATTAGTTGATGTTTATCATACTTTGAGTTTGGTGTGGTTCTTGAATCTGGCAATTCACAATGTCCACCGAAGTCTGGGGATTAAAGAAGGCAATGGAAGATAATTAGCATCAAAATGCATTATGTTTATTATACAAATGGTCAAAAAAGTTTAAAACTTTTCTGCCATTCATTTTTGTCTTGAAATAGTTTGCTGTTCCTCTCTTTCTTCCCGTTTGGTATATTCTTCAATGGTATATGTTATAGAGAGGAAGATAAAGACAAACAATGATATCATAAATATCTAGTCAGTTGCTAATGCTCTATTATTGTGTTTTCAGTTATACTTTCTGATTTTAACTTTGGATAGTTTATCTTGTTATGTCTTTCAATAGTTTTTTAGTAGTATTTATTGTACTGTAAATACCTTCTAAAGAAATTTTATTTTGTTATCTCAATTTTCAGTTCTAGAAGTTCTACTTGTATCATTTCAAATCTTCAGTTTTTTTCTTATTGTATTTGTGTTTTACCTTTTTATATCCATCATATTTATAGAAACCATTTTAAAGTACTTGATTGTTACTTTCATAATTCCAAGTCTGTTTCTATTCATTTTCTTCTGGTTATGAGTCTTAATTTATTATTTTTGCTTGTCTATCAATGTTTGTTTTGATATACAACATCATGTCTCTAACATCTCTGTACTAAGAGAGGAATTTGCCATACCAATTTAAAGATGGCAGACTTTGTTTTGATAGATAAAGAATTTGCAGATCAGCTTGATTACTTTGAGAATTGTTTTACAGTTCTTTGGGGGCAGACTGTGTGATCTGTATTCTGGGTTGATTTCTGCCACAGCACTAAGGTATAGGACACTTTTTACCGCATGTCCCTTTATATCAATGGTTTTTCCTATTCTTATTAGGAACACACATAGATCTCAGTCCTGTGCATTTCTGCAAGCTGCAGAATTGGTTGTCTGTTCCCATCTCTAATTCTACTTTCCTCAACATCTCTGTGTTGCTTAATTCATGCCGATGATTCCTTGCAATGATTGGTATTTCAGTTAAGAGCTTCAAAGATCTGCTTCTCAGGTGTAAGGCATTATTTCTTTTATGGAGTGTCATCTTACAAAACCAGGTAGAGTCCTCCCACAGTTTAATTTCTGTGACTTCAACTAATCTTTATTGCAGTCTGAGAATCTCTACATCTTCAACTCAGGAAGATGTGGATCATTCTTTATTACATTCTGGAAACTGCTTCCAGGTCGAACATCAGGAGATTTTATCGCTTTCCTCATCCTTTTTGTCTGGGATCAGAATCCTGACTGCCTGTTGCTTAATGTCCGAAATCAGAATTTGATATTTCACAGTCAGATCAAAAATGGTGCAATGATTCCAGAGGAAAATAGCAGCATCCATGTAAAACATTTAATCAATCTCATGTCAGTTGTGATTTCACTAGTAGGAGATTTTCTGAGATACTGATTGGAAATGTGTATATATAGATTTATGTAACAATGCCTACCAGCATTGCTTGCATTGTGAAATAGCTGAACATGATGGAATTCACCTACAGTCAATGCAACCAAAGTTTGAGACCAGCCTCAGCAACATAGTGAGAGCTCATCTCAAGAAAACGAATGGGGTAAAAAAATCAGAGATGATATATTCAAATGCTTGATACAGGCAAACCTTAGAAGAATTTCAAGGTTAGTTCCAGACAATCAAGATGAACATTCTAATAAAGTGATTCACACATTTCTGGTTGCTCAGCTTGTGTGAATTATCTTTTCAGTATACTGTAGTCTTTTCTTTCTTGTTCTTTAGTATTACTTTACTCATTATACTGTAGTCTTTAAATCACATGGCTTTAAAAGTAAAGTATATATCTTAGTTAAATATATGTTTGTTAAAATTCATAATCATCACCTGAGCCTGTGATGAATCATATTTTTAGGGCTGAGTGGTAATGGCTAGCACAACAGTTGCAAAAGTAGAGTAACTGTAGCAATTCCTTAAAACAAATAAAAAAATGTAGTTGGTCCTACCAATTATTTTTATTCCTTTCAAAAAGAATGAGTTGATCATAGAATATGCACTATTGTCTGATAGAACTTTAGTAATGACATGATTTCTTTCAAATTTAGACCCAGTTCTTTCTTACTATCTTGTGCTTTATGAATTAAACTTATGAAATATTTAGACTCCTTTGATGTCATTTTAACAGCACTGACGACATCTTCCGTTTCAAGAAGGAAATTTCTTTGCTCGTCTAATATGTAGAAAATTCCCATCCCTCAAGTTTCTAAGGTGAGATTTGTGCAGTCCAGTTAGATCTCAGTGTTCTACTGTTAACTTGTCTTACTGTTTCTTCTTCATCCTCAGTTACTTCCTCCATGGATATTAAAGTCTCAAACCTATCAAATCATCCATGAATTCTGTATTCAACCTCTAAATCTCTATTAATTTTGATATGATGAACTCCTAACCATGAATCAGGAATGGGGAATTTGACCTGGAACTTTCAACTTTGTGCAGATTCATCAGAGAAATTGTTCTCCATGGAAGTTGTGACCTTATAAAATGCAGTTCTTAATAAAACTTACATATCAAAATTGCTCCTTGATCCAGGGGCTTCAGAATGGATGTTGTCAGACATGAAAACAAAACTCATCTCATCCTACTTCCTGAAATGCACTCCTAGGTGAGATTATTGTCAATGGCCTATAACGTTCTAGTAAGAACTTTCCCCCATAAGAGTTTTCGTACAATAAATATTCCATACACGTATGTTTCCACTCAGCCTTTCTCATTCTGTTGAGTGTGTGTGTGGTATGGTTGGATTTAATCAAATTCTTAGTGGTATCAGATTTTGAAAGTGGTAAATGAGCTTTGGTTGAAATTAAACTCATTAGCTATATTAGTGCCTAACAAGATGTTTGTGTGTCCTCTGAGTCTTTGAGACCAGGCACTGACTCCCAAGACATGGGAATGCTAGAAGACATCTTTCAGGATAAGACCATTTCATCTACAATCAAAGCATGTCCTTTAATGCAGGCACCTTTGCCCTTAGCTAATCCCCTGTATCACTTTCTACATCTTCTATGTGAGCGCCTACTACTTCACCTTGAGCACTGACATACCAACTTCTGTACCTTCATTTCTTTTAATTTTTTCTTTTACTTTTTTTAAAAAAATATTTTTACTTAATATGTAGTTTAAGTAGACGTCACCCAATAGATTTAGGAGTTTATAAAAGCTTTTTCCCAGCTGCTTGGTTGGAGGAGGTGTCACCTTGGGCAGATCATAACCTTGTCCTAATATGTTTCTGAGGGGCAGATGTGGAATCCCAGCCATAGATATCATAGATATGTAAAGAACAGTCTGAGTTCTGAGGAACTCACTACTGTTTGATGGTGCGTGTGTGTGTGTGTGTGTGTGTGTGTGTGTGTGTGTGTGTTTGTGTGTGCCTGAGTGGTGCTGGTAATGGGTTTCTCTCTCTACTTGGACTTGTGAAAGGGGGGCACCCTCTTATGCCATTATGGAACTTCCCCTGGATCTGTATCTTCAATAAAATCTCTCCTTCCATAACTGTAGCTGGTTTAGGGGTGCATCCCAGATGTGTGTGGCTGACTATGACAGCTTTGGTATCAGTAGTGTGGTTTTATTGCTGAGGTGAATCTGCTCATATGGACTCTGATCTTCTGAAATTTGTGTGCTGGAGGAATGGACATGGATTTGGGACACACAACTAAAGACACACCTTTCAGAGATTAGGTAAGCCAAGTTTTACTGATTGATTATTCTGGTGAGAGTTTGAAATGCTAAGTGCAGAGAAAATTATGTTAAGAAACTTGGCTTATGAACTTTCTAAGGGGAAAGTTAATTTCCACAGAGAAGTTTCTTAGAACTGAATTACTGCAATAAGGGCTGGATGTGTTATACTGAACATGCCCAGAGAGTTTGATCCAGGCTGAATCTAATTAGTAATAGACTGATGTGCTTTGCTAACAATCTGGAACTAAGAATTTTAAATTTTAAAATTAGAAAAACTCAAAACAAATTTAAAATTTACTGTCACTGACATTGGAAGCTAAAGGTACTATTGTTAAAGAAATACTACCACGATTAAGGATGGCAAGCTAGTTTACATTGAGAAAACAGAATGATGTCTGAGGTGTTTCCACCCAGAAAGAACTAAATCATAGATTGTACACTCTTTTGGAAGGAGATAGCTAAAAGGAAAAACCTGCTCTTCAAGTTGACAGTTTATTTCATCTCTACATTAACAAAATGACTGTGTCCTGCATACCTGGTATTGTTTTTGGAAGCCTGAGCAATACGTGGAATGGGTCAGGAAGTGAACATGGTTCCAAGAGCTGCTGCTAAGAAATGATCCATGGAACAGGTTGTAAAGTTCCTGACTGAGCAGTGAAGCCATTGGATAGACAGACCATGGTTAGCAATGGAGACCCAAAGATGCTTAGATATACCAGGACTGTGCAGTGTTCTGCCATGAAGGGCTCTTGGCTTGAAATGGAAATTTTCCCCAGCTCCTCTGCTAGCTGGAGGGATGGAATTTGAAAACCCAGAGACTGTTAGTCACTCTTTGTGATATTAGACAAACTATAGATGTTAAATGTTTGTCTGATGATTGCTAAGTTTACATTGGTCCAGTCTCTCCTTGCTATGCCTCGTAGCAATTGAAAATGTTTATTCTTTGGCATTATATGTTAAAAGTAGGTAACTTGTTTTGATTTTTACATGACTCAGAGTGAAGACACAGTCTTAAATGTCAGATAAACCTTGGTAAAGACTGGGGGATCCTTAAATTTGACCTGAACACAATGTACAATGTAAAATGATTATAAATCTATTGGGGGCAATTTGTGGTAGTTTGAATAGATGTCCCCCAATTGATTCAGGAGTTTATTAAATGTCACTTTAGACAGACCTTAGCCCCCAGCCCTAAGGTGTTTCTGGGGGCAAGTTTGAAATTCTAACCATCGTTTTGTATAGAACAGTAGGTTTTCAGTCAAGCACCTTAATTTCTGAGCCATGGCTCCAGCCCCCAAATGTTTCTTCTGCAGATTCCTTATCAAAATTAGCCTTCAGTGAATTGAAGATAGTTAGCTTATTGCTCTGGGTTGGGCTCTGGCTTTTCAGAATGCTGTTGCTGATTTTATCTACTAATCGAGACAGAAAATCCTTCATATAAGCCTGTTTTACTTTTTTTACTGTGTGTGTGTGTGTGTGTGTGTGTGTGTGTGTCTGTTTACAAGAACAACACTTTCAATATGCTTTGAGTTGCATTCAAAACTTAGCAGACTTTTGAGCACAAAAGTTCTAGTCCAGCCTGTCTTTATTTTCTACAGGCCTACTTCACTAACCTTAATTAATTTTAGCTTTTGGTTTAAAAGGAGAGGTAAAAGGACACGGTGGTCCTTGCATTGAGCTTTGTCCTGAGGAGATGTGAACAAAACTCTAGTTACTTCCAGATAGGGCACTGACAACAGAGGAAAGAAAGGGTTCCAGCCAAGTCTAGCTTAGTAAGCCAATGACTTTGTTGGGCCTCTTTAGGAACATCACCTCAAAGAGAACTATGTCACCAAAAGCTCACACCGTGTAGATAACATCTCCTGGAAGCTGCATCTCTGGGGCACACTGGACACTGTGCCCACAGCTCAGCTGGTTAGTGCTTTCTCCCTTTCAAGTAGATGTGTGTACAATCACTTTGTAATTGCACTTTGTGAAACGTGTTTGTGTAAGGTTTAGGGACCTCCTGAGATTGTTGAGGTCCTAAGCCTTGTTTACTTCATGAGTCTTAAGAGACTCCTTCTAGGACAGAAACGTTTCAATTCCAAGGGAAATGCTATACAACAGTGGTACATACCTTTACTCTCAGCATTTGGGATATGAGGTACAAGGATCACGGTTTTGAGGGAAAACTGGGATACAGAGTAAAACCTTCTCAAGAAAGAAGGAAGGAAGAAGGATGAAAGAAAGGAAGGAATGAAATGAAAGAGCCAGAGACACTCATGTGAGATCTGCATTCACTTAGAAGCTAATGCATGGTATATAATCAGCCTAAAATCAATGTTATGTCTTAGGAAAAAGAAAGGGCTGAGGAGAAGAGAAAGCAAGAACTCTCCAGGACTCATAACATTTATAGATTAAGTTCACTGTGACACATGACCAAAGGTCCAAGTGACCAAATAATTAAAATAATATCACCAATTACAGATCATAGATAACTAACAGTTTATAGTTATATTATATAAAACATAATATAAATATGAATATAGAATATATGTATATTATATAAAATAGTTCCAAATGTGACACAGAGAGATGAAGTGAACACAAGCTGTAGGGAAAATAATACCAACAAACTACCCTGATGCAAGGTTGTCAAAAGCCTCCAATTTATAAGAAATGCCAAACCTGAAATGCACAATGAAGCAATGAGCAGCAGGGTAAGGTTTGCTGGTAATGGAGCCTATGTAAATAAATTATCAATTACACAATATATTATTCTGCTACTGTTAATATTGACCATTTTTTTTACTTAGAAAAATGCTCAAAACATTGGGATAATATGTTTGTCACAATAAATAAGTCTAAAAGAGTGAAATCACCGTTGTTGGTGATTCCCTCATTTATTCCTTGTAGCCTTCTTGATTTTTGATATTTTAAAACAAGTCATGTACTACATTTATAATTTAAAAAGAACATTCAGGTAACATTTTCATTTCATGACTCCCGATAGTTCTTTATTTTAATCAAGGGGACAATAGACAAATGGTCCTCTACTGAGCTTTCAAGAATATCAAAGATATTCATATAATGTATTTATAATTTATGACTCCAGTGTTTTAAAAAGAAATTTGATTTTTTTAGTGTTGGTAAATAAGTGATTATAAAGAAAAATGTTTGTAGATGTATTTCAGTTAATAAGAAAGAAGTATTTTTCAAATTGTAAAAGGAATTTGACATAACAGGGATCTATGAGGGAAAACAGTGCTATAATTAAAAAGCTATAAGCTTACATGATCAATTTATGGATGGCAGCAAAAAATGGATAACTGTCATCCAGCAGAGAGTTCACCACATGCTTTTATAAACCTGTCCTATGACAAAGAACAATGTAAGTGTCCTGGCTACCAAGTTGATTTGGCAGATTTTGACTTGAAAAGAGAAACAGTAAGGAAAATGTGTTGGAACTGCAGAAGAAAGAAGAGGAGAGGACACCTAAGGAAAAGCCGTCACTCTCCAGAGGCCCAGCAACAGAAAAATATGAGCTGGATATTTCTCACCGTTTATAAAATAAACAAATAATATAATCCTCCATGTGAAAAAGAAAATTTACAAATATAGACAGAGAAGAAGAATTCATAGAACAAGAAATGATTCAGAGTCGAGTGTTCATGCTCACTATTGCATCATAGAACCTATTAATAACAAAGGATTCTAGTCACAAAACTACCTGCTACTAGAAAAAATATAAATACTCCTTCACTGCAGTGGAAGTGAAAGAGGGGAGTGTTATGAATAGACACGATTATATATTTTGTTATTCTTTTTAAAAAATATTTTATTTATTCATTTTCAAGCAGAGAGAGAGAGAGAGAGAGAGAGAGAGAGAGAGAGAGAGAGAGAGAGAGAGAGAACCAGGGCCACCACCTTGTGGGTCTGGCTTATGTCGGTCCTGGGGGATTGAACCCTGGGCCTTAGGCACTAGAGGCAAGTGCCTTAACCATTGAGCAATCTCTCCAGCCCCATATATTTTGAATCATGCTTTTTTTCTTTGAAGATTGCATACTGAGTAACATTATAAAATTATAGAAGTACATTGGTGCCCTTTTGATGGGCTTCAGAACTAAACCCTGGCTTTGACTTATTTCCTGAGTCTTTCAATAAATTAGTTTACTTCCCTGAGTCTCAATTTTTCTTCTTTGAAATGGAAAGAATACCTGGCGCTCCTTGCACTGTAGAGGATAGACGGATATGATGGTGAAGAAGCCGATCAAAAAGTGCTGTTAAGAAACTGTTTGTGGTAATGACTTTGGACTTGTTCTATAGCAATTACAAAATTTGCAAAGTACAGTGTTAGATTTTTTTTTAAATCACAATAGTCTGTCCTTATCTATAAGTCCAAAGAAACAGAGAAGCTTATTCCTAGTAACTGCACTCTCCTTCAGTTTACACAAGAGAGGAATCAGGTGCATGTACCTCCATTTTTAGTTTTGGAGTCGCAAAGACATGAAGCCAGGAACATAACCTCAAGAGCTATGTGTATTGGAGAGAACTCAGACCAGATAATAGTTCAGCATAAGCGAGGAAGTAATGAATATGACTTGTAAGTATACAGTATATACGACAATTCTCTTCCCATTCTTAAACTGTGTGTTCAAATACCCTTGCCTGAGGTGACAGGCCTGTTGTTGGGATAACAATACCAGTCATTTCAACTTTTTGACCATTAACAACAAAACTCATTCAAGCTAACTATAACCTAAATTAAGAAATTAATGTGAAACATTGATTATAGCCAGCAGACCAAGCAACCCCCATTCATGATGTGCTCACTAACCTAATTTCTTTGCTTTCCATTTCACCTTTTAAACTTCCTGCATCCAATCTTCCACTGTCTGGCTGAAAACTGGCAGATACAATGGTGTTTCTTCCTCCTTCCACCGAAGAGTTCTGTATTAGCTTCACGTCATGATTTCACTTCAGTCCTGAGACCAGGCTGGTCTAGTAGATTTCTCAGGCTAAAACACCTTGCCAAAAACCATTACTTTGAGAATTCCATAAGTCAGAATTCTGCCATGAGACCTACTGGATTAAGATCCTGAATGAAGTCAGCCCGAGGGTGCTCTTTGAGAGTTTGGGAAACTGTGTTTTCTGGTCCCCTCCAGCTTCTAGAGATGACACACATTCATTGACGAAGGTTCTTGACTCCATCCTACAGTCACCAAAGGATCAAAAATTTATTTTTCCCCACTGTATCTCTCTAGCATTCTGCTGCCTGCTCCTCTTCTCTTTTTAAGGACTCAAGCTTTAGGCTATCACAGTAATATTATAAAAGACACACTCTTTCTAGGTCATCTGCTAATGACCTTAATTGGATCATCAACTGTCATTCTCTTTTGTTTTGTAACATACTAAGTGTATTGGACATCCTTGGGGCCCATCGTACTGTGTCCTATATCTGACTTAACATTTCAGAATCCAGCCTTCAGGATTTTCTATAAATCAAACTTTATAATCAATAAGGACTATGATGTTGTTAACCTTTCCATGTTAAAAAAACAATTTTACCTTCCAAATCTTTCCACCTAATATCCCCTTATCCATGTCAGAAATGTAAGGCTAATGTATCTGAGTGGCAGAAAAGATTCTCAAAACGATTTCCTAGGAATTAAACTGAGGTATCACAGAGACTGTCATCATTGGGACAGGGAATGCTGATGGATGCTCACACATATGAAAGCAAAGTCAAAGAAGGAAGAAAAACTTGCAGTATTTAAGCTGTGAACATTGCAAACTAATTTATCTCTTCCTTTTTTCTGTGTTTTGTGTTATATGCAGGCATTGCTTGCATCTAAACATGTTCATATATGTGTGTGTCCACATGTGTATGTGGAAAAACATGGGTGCACATGCATGTAAGCAGCCAGGGAAGTTTTTCAGATGACACCTTCCTTCCATCTCCCAGCCTTCTTTTATTTTTCTTCTGTTTTTGAGACAAGGTTATCACTATACAGGCCTCTGTGTCCAAGACAAGGGAATGCTTTTCTTTCTTTCAACAAAAATATATCCTAAAACATGCTATAAACATACCTCATTTTTCTTTTCACTCCCCTCCCATACACACAAGTAAAAATATCACCAGTATTTGGCATGCTAAAAAACTGAGATTCTAAAAAGTTAAGTAATTTGCCAAGGTAGAACTGAAATGTAAATCTCATCATATCTGATAACAAAGTTTTACAGTGTCATTCATAATTCATTTTTGATTCAGTGTTTATTGATCATGTGGTGGTACCTAGCCTGCTGACATTTAATAAGCTTTCATTACATGTCATACAACTTATATAATCCTTGATCTATTATTTTTCTATTTGCTGATGACACATTAAAAGCAAAAAAAAAAAACTTGTTGGAGGTCATATGGCAGCACATCAGCCATTTGAGCTCATAATGACGAAACCTTTTCTCCACACTCCCCATCCTACATGCTGAATATAAAGTCAGAAGAAATACATGTACAATCTGTTTATTCCAGTTAGAAATAGATAAGAACAAAGCTGACAGTCAAAGAAATGAACACTAACTGTAGGAGGGTTAGAGATTGCAGGACATGATATGTAAGATTAATAAGGTGCCAAAAGGTGTTTAAGAGACTTGAATCATCCATAGATAGGTTTGAGGAGTTGGGAAGGCAAAATACAAGGTGTCATATTTCATTTTATTTATCAGCTTCATTGGTTAAGGGTGTTGTGTGTGAGAGAATATTTCTGGAAGACACTCACATCTGAATCAGTAGGCTGAGGAAAGACAACCTGTTTTTTTCTTCATATGAGTAGGAACCTCTGAATCCTCTCAGAGCTTGAGTAGAACTGATTGACTAAAGAAAATGCAGGATCTCTTTCTGGGGCTAAACTCCTGGTTTGCAGGTCTTTAGAGCAAAGTCTCCAGCCATCCCCCACTAAAGTTACCAGTTATGAAGCCCAAGGCCTCAGAGTAGGTATTACTCTGCCTTCCAGGCTTTCATATTTAAAGTGAATCAACCCTCCTATATTTCTGGGTATCCAGCTATTAGGAAAAATACTGTGGGCAGATTGAGTAGATTCCCATAATAAATGACCTTTAATGAGCAGTTCTACATAACCTCTTGTTTCCCTTGCTGTGAAAAATCCAAACTAACACACTAAGTAACAAGAGAGACCAGCCAGGAGTAGAAAAGAACTTGACTTTTTCTTGGGTGCAAAAAAAAAAAAAAAGCCCAATGTGACTAAAGCTAAACTTTAATTAGATACAATTAAACAATTAAATTATAATCACATCTACATAATTAGATTTTAGATTAGTTTATATTATTCTAGAAATTGCTCAAAGTAATATTGTTTCACAAAGATAATAGTAGTTATTAATCCACAAACCTTATTTCAGTAATGGAGTCTATGTGTCCAGTTGAAGGAGTCATCTATAGTTCTCTCTCTTTATCTACTTGAAGGAACATCTTGGCCATTTTGTCAATAACGAACCAAACCAAAGCCATGCTGAATGACAACTATTTCTGTCCTAGCTACTGAGGACCCAACTTGCTGATTCATCTGCTCAGTTTTAGCTCATGGAAGATAAACTACACTAACCTTTTTATTTCCATTGTGGGTCATATAAACCAAAAATATTGATGCATAACAGACAAAGCATTATAAATATTCACAGGTAGGTGTGTATAAATTGAAACACAATCAACTAATCAGTCATACCCTCTCACACATTGGGATTATTTTAGGTGTTGCATATTTCAAAACCGTGCTTTCCTTTGTTTACTGTAGTACTTAATTTTAAATATATAACTTTTTAAATTTTAAGTATCCTCAGAAATTTTATAAAATAAATTTATCAGTAACATTCCATTATTGACAAGAAAAATGATGTATGATTTAAAGTTTAAAATTTCTTCATTTTTGAATTATTAAAAATGAAACATGGGATTTGGGGCATAACTCAGCAGTTAAAGCTTTAGTTTGCAAAGCCTGATGGCCTGGCTTCTATTCCCCAGTGGAGAAAGATGTACAAAGTT
>PVHP010016598.1:0-35584 GCA_004024765.1 Zapus hudsonius
AAGAAAGAAAGAAAGAAAGAAAGAAAGAAAGAAAGAAAGAAAGAAAGAAAGAAAGAAAGAAAGAAAGAAATTGAGTGTTGGGATGTTCAGTACATCCCCCAAAAATCCCAGGCTTGGAGGACCTGGTCTGGTGCTTAACATATAACTGCCATTCAGAAAATGTGTGTGTGCTCTTTTGTGTCTTTTCTTCCCTCCTTCCCTCTTTCCTTCCTCCCACTAACACTGACTGTACCCCCTGACTTCCACACACAGATCTCATGTTGACGGACAGTTATTGAGAGGTTTTCTGGAACTACTGTCATGAGATTCTTACCAGGTGACCCAAGAGAAGCTTCTGCAGTAAAGTCCTCCCCAAGGTACTGACCCTCATGATGCTGAGAGGCTCTGCAAAGTCCTGTGGTCTCCAAACCAGCTGACCCCTGACAGCTCCCTCCCAATCCACCATGAGGGCCATGATGAATGCAGTTCCCTTTCCCCAGTTCTGAGACTGAGAGGAGGATCGCTCTGGATGATAAATTTTATTTTCCCATTGCCACCTAAATGGCCTTGTTGACCTAACGCTATCTCCACACCATGACCTCTCTAAGGTGGAAGAAAAAACAGAGTTCACCATCAACAGTGGCTCCACAAGCAGTGGACAGAGCTCCTGAAAATCTGTTCATTAATTCTGCAAAGATGTTGAATTCCTGGAAGGTTCCTATGAGGCTGTCACCTCAAAAAGTGAACTCATTCAATCACCCAAAGAGCCAAATATTGCCTTATTATTACCTCCATGTGGCCGATTGGGAAGCTGATGCTTGGAAAGGGGAAGTCAATTCTAAATGCAGAGACAAGTGTTCTTACTGTGTCACCAGAATGGAAGGAGCTGATAGTGAGGAGAAATTCCGGGGAAAGAACACATGCAAAGAACCCCAGGGTAGATCTGAGGATGGCAGAAGTAAGGGGAAAGATAAAAGTGCAGTCAGGACCGTTAAAAACATTCAAAAAAATCTCCAAAAGTGATGATTTCAAAAAGAGGGGAGGCTGGGAGGTAGCTCAGGGGTAAAGTGTATGCCATGTAAGTATGACGACTTGAATCCAGATCTCCAGGACCCGTGTAAAAGTCCCACATAAAAGTATGGTCTGGTGGCCCTGTGATGCCGGCACTGGGGAGGCAGAGGCAGGAGGATCTGCAGGGCTCGCTGACTGGCGAGTCTAATCAAATTGGTGAGCTCAACCCTGTCTCCAAAAATCAGGTGGAAGATAACTGAGGGAGACACCAACCTCTGGCCTCCACATACATCTGCGAGTGTTGGCACACACGCACACGCACACACATACACATGCACACATGCACACCGCACACACCAAAAACCATAAGAAAAAGCAAAATATTAATAATTGAAAATATTTCTAATCACCATCACTCAGCTTTCTTTTTGGATTTTGTGACTTAGTTCAAGATTTTTATCTTTTATCTCAATCAAATATGGAGGATGGGCAAGATAGTTCAGCCAATATTTAGCCACTTAAAAAACTAGGATATAGCTGGGCATGGTGGCACATGCCTTGAAATCCCAGCACTTGGGAGGCAGAGGTAGGAGGATCCCCATGAGTTCAAGGCCACCCTAAGACTACATAGTGAATTCCAGGTCAGCCTATGTGACTAGAGTGAAACCCTACCTTGGTGGAAAAGAGGGAGAGAGAGAGAGAGAGAGAGAGAGAGAGAGAGAGAGAGAGAGAGAGAGAGGGAGGCAGGGAGGGAGGGAGGGAAGGAGGGAGAGGGAGAGGGAGAGAGAGGAAGGAAGGAAGGACTTGGAGAAGTGAAAAGTTCTGACTTTGAGTGTGGACCTCTAAAAGTTCTGCACTTAGATTTCAGCTTGGCTGTGGGCTTTTATTGTTATTATTGTTTTTGTTTGTTGGTTTGTTTTTGAGGCAAGATTTTGAGATGTAGTCTAGACTGGCCTTGAACTAGTGACCCTCCTACGTCCGATGGGATTACAGGCTGACTCTGGTTCCACACCCAGTGGAATTTCATTATTTTTATTTATAATATTTACATATCCAGGAAAAGTCCAACGAAACTAAAGTTAATTTACTCAGGTATATTTAAAATACGAGGTCAAAAGAAGACAGCCCAACGGAAACCAATTTTTGTTACCACTCTTATTTTTGTTGTTTTTCCAGAAAAATAAAGCACTAAGGGTAAGAGATCAAAGGAGAACAATTGAGTCACCACCACATGCTGGGAACCAATGCCAAGGGTTTTCTTTTTTGTCTTTTGGATGGGACTTTGTTCAGCATCTAAAACATAACAAACTAATTATTAAATTTTTATTCAGTTCTATTTTTCTAATTGATGATTTTGTTCCAGCTAAAAACATGCACTGTAGAAATACTATGAACCACCATGCTGTTATTATTATTATTATTATTATTATTATTATTATTATTATTATTATCATCTTCTGAAAGAATAAACTTCACCTAGAGAGAGATTAGAAACCATTGTACTCAAATATGCAAGGTCAGATTTCCACATAAGTATAGATTGTGTATCACAATGAGAGCCTTCCCGTCCATGAGACTGAGGTAAGGCTCCAGTTTTATAATCAAAAGAACAGTTTTAAAATAAATGACTGAAAAGAAAACTTGGGAGGAAAGGTAATAGCAAGTTTAACAACTTAGGTATAAGACTTATGAATTATTGCATTTTTTGGAAAGTCGGTGTGCTATTACAAAGTATCTCAAAGCCATAATATCATGAACAGGAGAAAAGGTGGCTGAGGAAAAATGACCAAAAATTACTTCATCTCTAAATTTAAAGGCGTCTTGCTGCTTGCTGGTATCAGCAGGTTAATATAGCCACTGAGGTAGTCATTCTGAGGAAACTGGCATAGCTCCAATTGGAACTGACATCCATGATATAATAATGTTTTTCTGGCTTCCTAGCTAATTTGAGCTTGGCTCTGACTTTTTTTTTAAAAGAAAAAGAGCTTATTTGTTTTAGAACACTTTTAGATTTATAGGGAGAAAAATGCAAAGATAAGAGCACACTGGATCTTCCAATGGCCAATACCTTCCATGAGTGTGGTTGGATGTGTTGTAACAAACCAGCACGGTTTATTCAGAAGTCCATACTCTTCCCCACCTGCCTTTCTGAGTTCTGGAACAATCTGGGCCCACATTGTGTTTACTTGTCACATCTCCTTGGGCCTCTCTTGACTGAGACCATTTCTCACACTTTCCTTGGCTTGTTCTTTTGTATTGTTGTTATTGTTTATTTTAGTTTTTGTTTGGCTACACAATCTCATATGTGTATGGAACATATTTTGATTCTCCCATGTCACAGTCAGCCACACGCCGCTGGGATGAATCTTCAAACCAGGCACAGTTTTGGGGAGGAAAGGCTTTATTGAAACTACAGACTGAGGTGAAGTTCCATAACAGCGAAGGAGACTGGCCCTCTTTCACAGGTCCGAGCAGAAAAACCCATCACCTACACCACACACACAAAACAGGGATCAGGCAGGAGGGGCCAAGGAGAGAATTTCTTCCCCTTTATGTAGCCTTAGGATGGGGTCTTATAACCCTGTCCCAGACTTAATGGCTTCCTGAGTCTCTGGAATTTCCCTCCTGCCTGGCCCACACAGGAAAGGATGTTTACTTCTAGCTTCTTTGAGCTTCTTTACATCCTGCCCCCTACTGAGAGGCTGCCTTCCTGTAAACATCCTGAAAGACCCACCCAAGATAATTAAAAAGATCAAGTTGACAACAAAACCTAACCATCACTTCCCACTTACCCTCTCTCTTCCCCTTTCTTGTGAAAATCCTTCTTCTTCCCATTAGATGCCCTTCCTACTTCCATGTCTTATTGATGTTTAAGGGCCAGCGATAAAACAAGAGCAAGAGAATAAGTTGGGCTGTACATTTTCCTTGCCTTTAATGATTTTAACAATTTTGAAGAAGGCTGGTCAAATACTTCATCAACCATTCTTCAGCTGTGGGATCTCTCTCATCTGAGGGCTTGGGTGACAAGACCACGGAGAAACAGCACCATTTCCATCCCATCACACCAAGGGCAGCTACCTTCATCATGGCCTATGACTGTTAGTGTTGACCTTGAACCCCAGGCTGAGGCAGTGTTTGTCAGTTTCCTGTGCTTTACAGTAATTCATCTCCCTCCTCTGTTTCCACCATGTTCACTTTGGAAGAAAGTCACTGAGGAGCCCAGGCCCGAGGATTCATGCTCTCTCTCCTTGAAGGAAGACACAGCTTCTGCATTAGTTATTTGAAATTCCTTTGCAGAGGTGATTGTAATGTCTTCTCTCCCTCTCCTCACACAATACTCTTTCATTCACTTGAAACGGAGCTCTGTCTGTTTATCCAGTTGGTATCACCCATCAATGGAGGCTTTAATTCTTACTTTGTGTTGGTTAGTTCTGTTAACGTTTTAATATTTCCTTAAGTTCTGTCACTACAAAATACTTCAGGATTGTTTGCTTACTTTTTACTGCCAGGGAGTCGTGTGCCCATCTCGCAGGCATTTACTGCAAATTTAATCTCCAACGCGACAGTTTTGAGAGGTGAGATCTTCAGGAGGGGATGAAGTATTTAAAGGATTAATGCTATCATGGGTGTGAGTTCATTTCTGAGGTAGTGTGTGTGTGTTCCTTCTCTTCTTCTTAGGTCTCAGATGAGCATAAATGTGTACTTTATTTTTAATACATTTTTATTTATTGATTTGAGAGAGTATACATGCAACAGGGCCTCCTGTCACTGCAAATAAACTCCAGATACATGTGTCACATTGTGCATGTGGCTTTACATCAATACTGGGGAATGAACCCCAGGCTGACAGACTTTGCAAGCAAGCAAGACTTGAAAGCATCTCCCCAGCCCAAGGAATGTGTTTTTTATGAAAGGACAAGCTCCCTCCTTTGCCTTTCTGCCTTCTGCCATGTGGTAATAAAGCATCTCACAAGCTCCCAGCTCTCATGCTGGAGAGATGGCTCAGCGGGTAAGGCACTTGCCTCCGGTGCCTGGGTTCAAATCCCCAGGACCCACATAAGCCAGAACCACATGGTGGTCCTGGTGTGTGCTCTCTCTCTTTCTCTCTCTCTTTCTCTCTCTCTCCCTCTCTCATCTCTCTGCTTAAAAATGAATAAATAAAAGATTTTAAAAAAAGATCCCAGCTCTCCATCTTGGATCTAGTTATTTATATTTGTTATAAATTTTCCAGTCTCAAGTGTTCTGTTATAACAGCACAGCATGAGCTAAGATAGAAAATCAGTCGTGTTTTGCTATCCTTGGAACCATGTGACAGGAAGAAGCTAAGAGACTCAAGGAGCAAGCTAGGAAAAAAAACTAAATTAATTTCCATTTTAAAAAAACCATAAAGTCGATTCTAGTGAGAGTAAAGCATCCCCATCATGGCCATACAAAGAATATAATAGGCTTGTTTGGAAAGCAAGTAAAGGGTGGTCTAAAGAACTTTTACTAGAGACTAATGTGGACTGAAGGCAACCAGGGGCTATTCATCAGGACAATGGCAGAATGTCCTCAAGGGTGCTTCATGGGCCTTTGAGGCATGCTAGGATGACCTGGAGAACAAAGGCTCCAGAGTGGTGCCTCAGCATTCATTGCTTGGCATTTGCCAACCACCCCACCCTGCACTGCCTCCAGGGCCTGCTCCTTGCTCCCCAAACCAGAGCCTCTCAGTCCCTCTGCAGCTGGGGTCTAAGCAGGACCAGGGATAGCTCTTGAGGTTATTGGAAGATGCAAGTAATAAACCGTGGCTCTAACAGAGCTCTTGAGCAGGGGAGGGATGGATGGCTACCTCCTCTTAGATGTCAAAGGATGCTTGGGCAGAAAAATACTGTGGGGACAAAGCTATTACTAAAAACGTCACCACTAAGACAATGCTCACTAGAGCAGCAAAGATGGAACCACTGTTGTACTTTGCTGGCGTTATGGTTTAAAAAAGAAATGTCCCCTGTCATGGTTTGATCCAGGTGTCCCCCACAAATGAATGCGTTCTGATTGATAAATGCTCAGCTGATGGCAGTTTGGGTTTTACAACCTAGCTGGAGCTGTGTTGTTGGGGGGCGGGCTTATGGGGTTATAAACCAGCTTCCCCTTACCAGTGTTTGGCACACCTTCCTGTCATTGTTTGCAGTACTGTGGTGGAGGTGATGTCTACCCCTCTGCTCATGCCATCGTTTCTCCCTGCCAGAATGGAGTCTCCCCTCAAGTCTGTAAGCCTAATAAACCCATTCCTCTACAAGCTGTTTTTGTTTGGGTTCTTTCTATACTGCAACATGAAAGCTGACTACAACATCCCCCATAGACTAATGTTTTTGAATAGTTGGTCCCCAGCTAAAGGTTCTAAATACTAGATGTTCTAAACATTGGGCAGATTTATATTAACCTGTAAAACCTAAAGAACAGGTAGGTTTTCATGAGGCTTTTGTCCTGTCTGATGAGGGACAGGCCTGTTTGAATATCTCTTACAAGAAGGAGCAATGGAGTGTCTTTGTTCTTTGTTCAGAAAACCTCTGGCTACACAGCAGTCTTGTGGAAGGTTTAGGTTTAGAGAGTTAGGCATGAAGGGGCTTTAGGACAAGTTCAGGATGTCATTTTTCCAAAGTCAGGAATATGGCTCAAGTCCCCTTCTTCTGAGCATTAATTAAAGTCTTGCTTTCCAGTATCTTGTTTTGCAGGCTGATGACTATGAAGGATTACTCTCGCCCCATCCTCCAACTCCAAGTGTGCTATCTAATAACTGCCTACCACTGGGGCCTTGGACTCACAGCTCCACACCCTAGTGTGTCCAGGAACTAGCACAAGGGGGTGGGGCTGAGGGAAGGAGATAAATTCTAGATCTTTATGATTTAATATTGTTGGCTTTTGCATTTTCTTGGGACCAGTACTGTTTACTTCTCACCTATTTCTCCTTTGTGAAATGGAGATGTCTGTCTTACTTCTGTCCATCACTGTATTTAAAAAGCACGTACAAAATGGCTTACAGATGGCAAGGCCTACCTCAGGATGAACCTGCCTTCATTACTGTCTACATCTGATTTAAAAGACCCTCCCTGCAAAAAAGCAGGAGCACACCTGACATATGCAGGGAACAGAAATGAAGCCAGTGAACCTGGACCGGGTCATGAATGTAATGACCCAGCACAGCGCTGCAAGGGGGAAGGAGATGCAGGTCACATGGTATCAGTGAGTCATTGTGAGGGCTTTGGCTTTGTTCTTAGAACTCTGGGGCTGGGGTATAGATGATTTACAGCTTCTAGGCCAGTAATAAATGTCAACTGTCATTGGAAATGATGCCTCTATCGATTTCACTTGAACCTGCACCGAGGATCATGAAAATACAGTTTGGCCCCAAACCAAAGAACATAAGCAAGAGAGATTCTGCACTTCCCAACAACTACATGGCACTGATGGAATATAGTATACTGATCTCTGTGAGACCCAAAGGCAGGCTGGGGAGCCTCTCCTGCTGGGGAATTCTAAGGTGCTGTCCTTAAAAAGATCTGAGACACAGCAAACATCCAGAACATTCCCCCAGCTCTTCCTTGGGATACCCAGGGAGGAGGCTGTCATCAGGCTAATCATTAGAGCATTTGGTAAACTGATGTAAAGATTAAGTGACTAAGTGATTAAGTGATTAAGTAATGGGCAAGGGAGGAAATCCCCCTGGGGGTGCTGAGTAACTTCTCCCACGAGGCTAGATCTAGGAACTCTGTTGGTAGTTACTGCAAGCCAGCCTTTCTCCTGCTTTTGTTCACATTTCTCCTTTTCCCTTTCTAGGCTTCATTCTTTCCCTCTTGCTTTGCAAGACCCGACCTGCATTGTCTTGGATATTAACAGGACTTCCCCTCCCCAGTCAACAATTAATGAGAATTAAGAAGAGTTTGGAGTCCTTGATGTTTCACAAAGCCTTCCATAAATTCTGAAATAGGATAGAGTTTCTCCTCTTCCCGTCCAGTTTCTCTCCTCCCTTGGGATGCTCTGAGAAAGTGACTGATGGCTAAAAAAAAAGAGATGAGAAAGTAATTCTCACCACTTAGGAGCTGTGTGAGCTTGGTTGGTCAGCCTCCTAGCCTCTCAGTCCTTAACCACACAACTGGAAGAAGGGGGGAAACATCTATTCCAAAGGGTAACTGCAATTCCAATAGACTAAACAGTGTGATGTGTCCAGAACATTGAATTGCTTTTGCTTCTCTTTGCTTTCCTTCCCCTGTCTCTGTTTCATTGTAGGGTAAGATCTCTGGGTCTAAAGCCTGTATCCTTCATATCTGAAGCTCCTAGAATATCTAGCAGACTCATGCTAATGAAGTCTAATCACAGCTGGATTCCTGGTGGATGCATGAAGTTTACAGTATCACCCACACACATGCTCACACGATGCATCTTCATGGGTTTTTTCACTTATGCTGAGGTGTCTCCATCTCAGTAGAAAACACAGGCTCAGTAAATATTGTTGACTGACTGAAAGCTCAGACTCTAAGAGAGAAAGAGAGAGAGAGAACCATTAGGTTCAACAGTTACCTCCTCAGATGGCAAAATCCACTGCCTCAGATCACACTGCGGGTTACAAATATTTGACTTGCTCTTATTGTCAAAGACATGCATATTTTACTAGGACCCACACTGGGTTGTATTTCTAACATATTGTGTGTTTTTCAACACCTTCATTAAAGGGGAAATTGATTGTGCTTATAAACAAAGGAACAAAGTAGAAATGGTAGATGAACTCTGCTGAGAGAATGTCCACTCTGCAGTCATTTGATTCTTCTCTCTTTAGCTTTCTAAAGCCTGGGATGGTAATGTGTAGAACAGGGGCTACCCAGGACCACCTGCAGCCAGGCTCCAGAGTGTAGCTCACAGCAGGTGGATACCTCTTATGGGAACACTATTTCCATACTGATATGGAAAGAAAAACACCCCTGAGAGCTGATCATATAACACAGCAAATGAGACCCAGGGAAAGACCAAGAGACAGTTCAGAAAAAAAAAGGCCTCCTGAATCACATGAAAGTATCTTGGTCCTGATGGCCATGCTTCAGCTGGGCTTAGTCACCTAAGCTAAAAGTGCCACCTGACAAGGAGCACTTAGTATGTTAACTTCTCCAAGAGCAAAGATGGACAGCTGCATTTGGCATTGGGGAAAGGTTGTCTGCTCTGCCATTATGGGAGGCTTTTGTAACTCTCTAATGACAATGCTTCTTTGGGAAAGTTCTTGGGAGGCACTAATGTGTGTCTGAATGATGAAGCAAAGGAAAGCAGGGGACAGATTTGGGGATGGAGGTATATGACATCTAGATAATCTCTTCCTCTGAGCTAGTGCTGCAATTCGAAACAGAGCTAAGCCAATGTGATGGTTAGGTTTTGTTGTTAACTTGATCTTTTTAACTATCTTGGGTGGGTCTCTAAAGATATTTATAGGAAGACAGCCTTTCAGCATGGGGTAGGATGTAAAGAAGCTCAAAGAAGCTAGAAGTAAACATCCTTTCCTGTGTGGGCAGTGCAGGAAGGAAATTCCAGACTCAGGAAGCCATTAAGTCTGGGATAGGGTTGTAAGACCCCATCCTAAGCCTATATAAATGGGAAGAAATTCTCTCCTTGGTCCTCCTGCCTGTTTTGCTGTTTGTGCATGTGTGGTGTAGGTGATGGCTTTTTCTCTCTGCTCCGACCTCTGGAAGAGGGCCAGCCTCTTTCACTGTTACAGAACTTCCTTCCAATCTGTAGCTTCAATAAATTCTTTCCTCCCCCAAATTGTGCCTGGTTTGAAGATTCATCCCAGTGATGTGTGGCTGACTACGACAGCCAACAAGCAAGGTCTGACTGACTCTCACCTGTCTGGGTCTTGCTAACTTCTATAGTTGAGTTGGAGTGTCTCTCAAAGTTCCAGGTGTTTAAGGTATGGTCCTCAGAGTTAATGGAGCCTTGTGGAAGGATCTTAGGACATCAGGGATGGCATGTCATTGAAAGAGATATCAGAACCCTAGCTTATTCCTTCCTTTCTTCTCATCCTAGCCACCATGAGATGAGCAGGTTTCCTCTGCCACAATCTCTACACTGATGGACTATACTGCCAGAGGCACAAATGACCATAACCAGAAACCTCCGAAACTGTAAGCCAAAATAAACTTTGGTTCCTTTTGAGTTTCTTATCTCAGGTATTTTGTCACCACAATGAAAAGTTAAACATGTTGATGATCAGAAAGAACAATGGGGAAAAAACTGGACCCAGGCAAAAAACAAGAAGGTGTGTATGTGGTAGGGGGTGGAAGACATTCTTTTAGGCCAGTAGAGCTCTTGCTGTTGCCACTTGACCTTTTAAACATTCTAAAGTCACTCACCTCCATAACCAATGAAATAAGGTCTCTAGGGGTCAGTTAAGGCACTAGTGGCTTTGTGTGTATGTATTTGTATGCGATATGCACGTGTGTGTGCATGCATGCATATGTGTGTGGAAGCCAAGGGTCAATATTGGGTGTCTTCCTCAATCACTCTCCACCTCATTAAGACAGGCTCTTTCTCTAACCCTAAAACTCACTACCTAGCCAGTGATCCCTGGGGATCCTTCTGTCTCCGCTGCCCCCTAGTTCTGGGATTATAGGTATACACACCATACCCAGTATTTGCATGGGTTCTAAGGATCTGAAATCAGGTCTTCATGTTTGCATCACCCCAGCCCATGCATTAGAAGATTTTAAAACACTCCAGGTGATTTGTGAGCACGACCAAGTTTGAGAAGTGGCATTACAGACCACTGGCATCAAGGGGAGGACAGAAGCAGCAGAATAAAGCCAGGCTCTGCCCCAGCCCTCCTCAGTTTGGAAGCCAAGTCTACAGCATCTTATTCCTAAGCTCACACACATGTGTTGGCTCATATCCCACCTCTTCTAATGCTGCCTGGAGGGCAGAGTGCTCCTGTGAGTGATTTCTGAAGTGTACCAAGTCAGTATGCATAACCAAAAGGTTACAGACACATCAGCTGAGGCAATTCCAGTTCAAGACAAAAAACCTTAATGAGAACCAACTAGAATTAGTCTCTGCTCAGTTTATGAGGATGAAAGACACAATCGCCCATGTAAGCCTCAGATGGCAAAGGTTTGCCCAGCCTAGGATCAATTGCTTAAAGGAAAACAGGAAATATTTATTTAGGATTACAGGCAGCTGCTTCAAGGGTGCAGCTGAGAATGCTGGAAGATATAATTAAGGAATTGTGTGAGGGAGCTCTTGGAAGACACCAGAAGGCATGCGAGACTTGGTAGAAGTTGTTTGCATAGTGTTTTTATGTGAGGGCAACTGAGTGTTCATACTCATTTAGAAGGAGAAAAGGATAAATGCACAGTTTAACTAGCAGATGACTTAAGGTTGCAAGATCAAATACAAGTGGAACCCTCATAGCCTACACTACAGGCCTGCAAAATGGCTGTGTTGAGTGATAGCACCGTAATGAATACCTGCTACAAATGATCACTCACAGCTCTCCCTTGCCTCGCCTTTCAGAAAAGAATAGTCTCTTCTGAATATTCTGAAGAAGCGTTTGGGAAGGAGTAGCAGCCAGGTTTGCAATCAACACCGTGAAACTGTGCTACAACTATCAGAAATAGAGCCAGGAGCCATATAAGTCCTGAAAGCTGGGACAGCTCTTAGTGCCCATAGACGATGTAGTCAAAGGGACTTGCTTACCAAGCCTGCCAGCCCATACTCAATTCCCCAGTGCCCGTGAAAAGACAGATGCAAAAAGTGGTACATGCATCTGGAGTTTATTTTCAGTAGCAAGAGGCCCTGTAGTGCCCATTCTTTCTCACTCTATCTAATAAATAAATAATTTTTTAAATGCCCATAATTTATGGGCAGAAGATGTTTAAGAATTAACCACCATGGGGTTGCAGAGATTTGTGAGTTCAGTCTCCAGCACCCACATTAAAGCTGGGCATGGCCACACACACCTAACCCTACCTAGCCTAAGTAGAGTTGAGACAGGAGATCATTGGGGCTTCCTCGTCAGCCATCACAGGTTCTCTCAGGGAAATAAGATGGAAAGTGATAGAGGAAGACGCCTGATGCCCTTCCCTGGCCTCTGTACATATCTGCATGGGGTACACACATCCGCATACACATGTATGCATACTGCACGTGCACACGCCCCATACAAAGTACACATAGGCACACAAAAAATGTTTTCAAACTTCAAAGAAAATAACTTGCAAAAATCTGGAACCTTCCTGTAACTAGAGAACTGTTGGTCAATGTCAAACCAAATTCGGTCATATCAGAAGTCATCGAAGTCACTGCAGTCTCAAGAGTTGCTCTTTCTAAAATTTCAGAGGCAGGAAAAAGTTACTATTTGAACTTTTAAGTTTCTCCCATGAGCCTGGTTTAAAGTATAGCTGGATGCTTTATGCTTAACTGCTTTTAATCCTCGCAACAAATCCATCTACATTTTATAGATGAGGAAATGGCTACAGAAGGATTTTCTTGCCCATTCTGGGGTTGGCCAACTACCCTGGTCTGTAAAGGACTGAGGGGCTCTTCTGGGATCAGGGCTTTCAGTACTAAAACTGGAAGGATAGTAGGTGAAACTGGTCACAGCATGGAATCCTAAAACAATTTCAAAGCAAAACGCCAGCTGAAGTCATTCTAGCCCCAAAGTTCAAGTGTGCATCCACACACAGACAATCACAAGCGATTCTGTAATAAAGATGTCCCTCCCTCACATCTCTCTTCAAGCCTTCCTTGTTTCTTTCCTCTTCCCCGACTTATCACTGGTTCCCAAGTGCAAACTGAAGCATGAGAGCTACACATACCATCCGATTTTGTTTTCACTCATTCCTCCTTCCCAGCGTTCTTCCTACATAAATTCAGCTACGTGTTGACATTTCTGTTAGTCAAACAATCCCAACGGGGTTTCAGGAGTTTGTTTACTGGTTTGGCAAGAGAGATTGTTTACTGGTTTGGCACCTCTTCTGATACAATCCAACATTTGTGACTCATTCCCTCATACAATTTGGCTTTTCCTTGCAAAGACTCAGGTGAGTACATTTTCCAGTTCATTTCTGCACAATGTTCTTTACCTGCTGTGTGCAGAATGGAAATAGCCATACTACTCAAAGCATGAACACCATCAACATTGCCCAGAAACTAGAAGAAAAAGCAAATTCATAAATTTCACTCCACACATTGGGACTCAGAATCTCTGAGTACAGAAATCTATGTTCTAACAAGTCATGGAGGAGATCTTGGATGTACAGTAAGAGTTAAAATTGCTCTACTTGAGTCACCCGGAAAAAGGCTGGGAGTGGAGTTCAGTCATGCACAGGTGTCACTCCCAACACATCTATTCATACATACATACACCAACATAAATAAATCACATCCTAGGAGACTTTCCCGGCTTAGCATATTTCAAATCCTTCCCAGATTATTCTAATATACATCCATGTTGAGAATTGATGCCATAAAGGCGAAAGAACGCTTTCTAGAAATTTTACACTAATTCCCAGCCTATGGATTTAGTGATTTCTAACAAATTTTCAAAATCTATGATGGTATGACTTCTCTTCTCATTGCTTTCACCTAATGCCTCCCAAGAATTAGCTGACGGAAGGAAGGTTGATTTGGGCTTACAGTTGCAGGAGATACATAATGAAAAACCCATGACAAGAAGCAAGAGGCCACTGGCCACATTGCGATCACAGTCAGGAAGCAGAGAGGAGGGACAGGAGGTGGGGCTTGGCTGTAATACTTCTAGGCTCATCCCCAGGGAGCCACTTCTTCCTGTAAGGCTGCACTTCCTGAGGGTTCCTCAATCTTCCCAAACAGCACCACCAGCTGGGGACCAAGCGTTCAAACACATGAGCCTATGGGGACCATAGGCTTGTCTTTTGGAATGATTTTACAGGTTTTTGAAATTTGGGTTAAATAAAAGTCTCTTTCAGGAGTGGTAAGTACCTAAATGCAAATTTTGTGTTCCTAACAACATTCCAGGCCTTACCACAACTAAAGAAATGAGCCCTGACATACACAGGGCGATAATTTCTTCCTAAGGTCAAATTAGAGGACGGGGTAAATTGGCAATCCGAGGAATGCCTTTTCCGTATCTGGTTCCTATTACTCTAATTATGGAATGTGATGATTGTCCATTGGCTGTTAACATTTCTGCAGCTCTGTGATTTGTGGCCAGACACTGAAGTTTACTTGATGGTGTGGTGATTCTGAGCCCAGCCAAATGATCAGAGATAAAGGGAAAGTGTTGAAATGGGGCATTTTTGCAGCACTGGGAACAGCACTCGTCCTTGGCAGTCATGGGTGATGGCGTAAACGACGAGAGCCCATGGCTATGATTTTAATCCCAACCATTTTGACAGGATTTGACAGAACTAATAATTGGTCAGTTCGTTCCACCCATCAACTTGCTTGAGGTTAAACTTGATGAAAATGACTTTGATCAAATCTGTCCTAATTGACTGCCTTGTTTGTTCATTTTTTTCAGCTTCAAGGGCCCTATGCTTCTTATCATAACTTCAGAGATAACACAAAGGTCACTGAAATTGATTTTATCCCCGAGGAGACATTGCAACTTTGTGCGATGGCTTTCGTATTAGAAACCATGTTCATCTGGAAAGCTAGTTGGACTCTTGAGTTTTACTACCTCTTCAAAAATAAGAAATGGTGGAAATCGTGTGAACTCCATACTGCCTTAGCCAATGGCCATCTGATCCTAAAAAAGAATATTCTAGATTATAAAGGCTAACACCCAGCAAAAAGAGTTAGACCAGCTCTATTTCATCTACTTCATGTCACTGTGACAAAAGAACTGGCATAATAAACTTACAAGGAAGAAAGGTTTATTTGAGCCCATAGTTTCAGAGGTACTATTCCATGATCTATTGGCCTTATTTCTTTCAATTCAAGCCTGTAGTGAGACGATCCATTACACTAGGTCTCATGTGGTAGAACAAAGCCAATCACATCATGGCAGCTGGGAAGCATAAGAGAAAAATAGATCCAGATCCCCATTCTCACTTTCAAGGGCCCATCTCCAATGATCTAACTTTCTCCTCCAGACCTACCTTCTTCAAGGTTTTAATAGCACATGGTCTGGTGATGTAGACTTTGACACTTGAATCGAGTTTACAAATCTAAACTTTAAAACCATCCATCAAAACAGGCACACCCTCCTCTTCACAATCCTAGAAAGAAAAGAGACATGGGAAATGAATAACAATGCTCAACAGAGGGAACACAATACACTCTGGATTAAAAGTCCACATCCTCCAGCATGGCCAGGAGAACCTCACATCTTCGTCTCTCTGCTTCCTAACTGCTGACATAATGTGACCAGTCACCTCTTATGTTGGGCACATTGCTTTTCCAGCTATGATGAACTGTATCTTATCCTTTAAACGATGAGCCAAAATAAACATCCCTGCCTTAAGTTGCTTCTTGTCAGGTGTTTGGTAACAGCAACAAGAAAAGTGGGTAATATAAGCAGAAGGCATGTGTTTCCATGGAGTCTACAACAACAGCAACAAAAACAAAAACTGGATTCATGCTGGAAGACAAGAAAATTTTAACATCATAGCATTTAAAATGGGCTCCTTGGGCTGGAGACATGGCTCAGTGGTTAAGGCACTTGCCTCCGCACTGGGTTCAATTCCCCAGGACCCACATAAGCCAGACCCACAAGGTGGCGGCCCTGGTGCTCTCTCTCTCTCTCTTTCTCTCTCTCTCTCTGCTTGAAAATGAATAAATAAAATATTTTTAAAAATGGGCTCCTTTTCCTACCTTGAATCTCACATACATATCCATGAACACTAAATTCCTCCTACCTACCCAACAGCCTCCATGGCTTGCTGTCACCCACCGCTAGACTGAACAACCATCCTCGGGAAGACAAACATGGGGTTGGGGTGTAGGTTGAACAGTGAATGTCTAGGGTGAAGAGGCTCTGAGAGACTTGTCCTTTCTTAGAGTACTTATTCCATGACTGGGGTGTAGATAGGGACAGGTCGAGTCCTCCAAAGGCTGAAGCCCAGATCCTGGGATGTGAGGATATACTGTCCACTCTTTCTCCAGCTAAATGGACTCATCAAAGGCTAGGGTGCTCATCACTTCATGGGTAAGGGCCACCAACTTAAAACAGTACAACTACAGAGGTAACATAAATGAATGAAAGAAGCCAATGCAGATCCAAAGAAACTTGTGGGGAATGTGGTGTCCTTTCCAAAGGAAACAGCCTCCAGCTCGGGACATCTGAGCTCAGTATTGCTGGGCCTTTCACTTAAAAAAAAAAGCCAGAAATTTAAAACAGTGTACAATTTCTTCATGCTTAAATGTTGGCAACTAATTCAAAATTTGATTTAAACACTCTGAGACAAAAAAAAAAAAACAACACTTCTTTCTGCTAATGGGTTTTAGCCTTTGAGCTACCAGTTTGCAGTTTCTGATAAAAGCCTTTCTCATTAGGTTGTGGTAAGACATGATTCCTTGGGAGTCCACACATCCGGAAAGATACAGCTACTAATGCTCTTTTCCATATCATATTATGAAACAAGGCTCCGTTTCCCCAGATTTCTCTTCTTGGAGACCACATTCACTTCTTGCTGCTACAATTAGCCCACCAGATCTCAACCACCCACTTCCTTCATTATAAGTGGCCAACAGAATGAGCAAAAGGCCTCAGAGACGATGGTTTCTCCTTGCTGGGAATGACTTTTGTTAGCTTTGCACTCCCGAGTCCAGAAGAGGCAGTGACAACTCAATCACCTAGCTTCTCACACAGGGCTGGCCATGGCAGGGGGTGGACGGGAGGTGAATTCTGGGAACAGCCATCCTGATTATAGTACGAGTGTGAAATGAGGTGTGTATGTGATCTACTGTCAAAGAGCAACCTTACCGCAGCAGAGGTGGGACTTACTGAATCATCCTGGCTGGCCTGCAACTGATTAGCCGTGGTACAGCTCCGTGTAGTCTTAATTGATTGATTTGAGCTTGTGGTCAGAAAATGAATGTCGGCTCCAGCTTATCTGTAATTATCAGTAATCGGAACCAGACTCTCTCCCCTTAATAGGACCAGGCTCCTCCAGCATGCCTGACTTTTTCCTTTTCAGACTTTGGATAACCACTGCTTAATAGCTGCTCACTGCCTTAACAGGATACCTGGTGACCATCGAGAAAAGGACTCTGGGGGAACCGATATAAAAATGAACACGGAATGTTGCCCCTTCGTTAGCTTAATAGTGTGGCTATGTGGAGTTCAAGACAGTTTGAATTAAATAGGAAGTCTCTCGCTCACAATTTAGCTAGTCTATTATAGGCAGAGCTGAGTGAAGCATTAAAATCCGAATTTCTGTAACTCTAGCCCAAATCTCTTTTTTTAACCTAAATAAATAAATAAATAATGATCTCAACACTAATTAGGGGCTGAAACTACTTCCAGAAGGCAGAATGTCTCCTGAGTGGGTCAGGCACTGCTATCTGACCAAAGGACCACCCAAATCAGAAGCTGGAAGTTACTCATGACTCATGGTTCATTCCCCACCACAGCCAATCAACAAAGCATATTGCTTCCATCTTTTAGATGGGTGTGGCTTTAGAACAAGTGTCTTGGAGTCAGGAAGATCTAGGTTCAAATCTTCCTGTCATCATTTATGAGTTGGGAGACTTTATGGGTACATGGGCCAGAAAGCTGCATGAAGGAGTTGACAGGAAGGATGACTGGAAAGGAAGGGGTTGGAAGAATGGGGAGGGAGAGGAGGAAGAGAGGAGGAAAAGGGGACTTGGACCAAGAGAAGAGAAGGAAAGGGAAGTGACACTGGGGATAGCTGTCTCCCTTGCCTCTCAAACTTGTAAATTCATATTGTCCCTTGGGGTGAGTGTCAGCATTGGAGGGGGTGCAGATGTGTCTGTGGTGCCACCTCCTGAAGTTACAGGTGTGTGATGAGAACCCCATCACCCACCCTACAAAGTGGCAATCAGTCCCTCTCCCTTCAGTCTCTTCTCAGCAAGCTTTGTCACTGACCCCCAAAATATTTCTTTCAAAACATCTGTCTGACACTCTAAGAACAAGAAGATCTGTGGCTTCTTTGACTTAGAGAACCTGCCTCTTCCATGACCTTAGGGAGTAGATCATCCACTGACTGTGAGAAGTGAGAAAACCAGTTTTAACTTTAAAAAATAAAATGGCTCGAAGTTACACAACAAAGCTAGGATCCTCTGACCCAAAGTCCAGATTGCGTAACCATAGAAAGTGATCTCTTTCCTTTTTTTTTCTGAAAAAAAAAAATTGCCTTTACTGGTGCTACTTTCTCTGGACCTGCTCTATATTTTACTCTGGGGCTGGAGATGGATCCAAGATGTCAGGTTTACAGAGAAGTGCTCCACCACTGTGGTGTGCAGCCCTGATCTCTCTTCTTTCCAAGAGGAGAAAACGCTGACCTTCTGAAGAAGCACTCTCTTTGACTCACATTGCCTCACTTCTGTTTTCCTGACCTCAACCAGGCCACTGGAGGATGGTTAGAAAGGCACCAGATGCCACTGGTATGGTACTGCTTGGTGTGTGTGTGTGTGTGTGTGTGTGTGTGTGTGTGTGTGTGTGAGTGTGTGTGTGCTCGCATGTGTGCATGATTGCAGAGGCCAGAGGACAACCTCGGGTTTCATTGCTCAGGCACTGTGATGGTTAAGTTTTATTGTCAACTTGACCTGTTTAGTACTCTTGGGCGGGTCTCTGAGGTTGTTCATAGGAAGGCAGCCCTCTAGTAGGAAGCAGGATGTAAGGAAGCTCAGGGGAGCTAGAAATGAACATCTCTTCCTGGGAGAGCAGTGCAGGAAGGAAATTCCAGAGACTCAGGAAGCCGACAGGTCTGGGAAAGGGTTGCAAGACCTCATCCTAACTGCTAACTGCTATGTAAAGGGGAAGGAAATCTCTCCCTTCCCCGGCCTTTTGCTGTTGTGTGTGTGGAGATGGTGATGGGTTTCTCTCTGCTTGGACTTGTGAAAGGTGAGCAGCCTCTTTTTCCATTATGGAACTTCCCCTGGATCTGTAGCTTCATTAAGTCCCTTCCTCCCATAACTGTGCCTGGTTTGGAGGTTCATCCCAGCAGTGTGTGGCTGATTACAATAGGCACCATCTATCTTTTTTAGAGACAGTCTCTCACTGGCCTGGAACTCACCCAGTAGGCAAGATTGGCTGGCCAGTGAGCCCCAGGGAGAAGCCTGTTTCAGCCTCCTCAGAACTGAGATTATAAACCTGAACCACTAATTCAACTTTTGAATGGTACCTTTTGAAGTGACTCTGAGCTGTTCACAATGAGTAGGGGACAGATGGGGACATGAAGCAGGGACGAGGGGGCTGAGAATGAAAACATTCACTGGAACATTGGCTCCTTGCCTTCTGTTACTCATGAACACATTTTCCTTAGTGGCATGAATTTGTATGGTACATTTCATAAAGCACACACATCATCATCCCACAGCTCCAGCCTTGTAGAAAAGGATAGAAAATAAACAGATAGGTAAATAAATGTCAGGTCATAAGAATATCTATCATTCAAGCACTAAAGCAGATTAAAAGATTAGAGAAATCAAGGAAGTGTCTGTTTTTGAATTTGTTTTACTAGTTAGCATGCAGATGATGGGACATTTCATATACATATATCATGTATTTTGCTCATATTCACCTCTCCCATTACTTTTGTCTGTCTCTCTTCCCCTCCTGCTGCTGGTCCCCTTCTTCCCTCCATGTGGAAGAGACTGTTTTGATATACAGTGCTCTGGGAAGGGTTTTAACGAAAGGTGGCATTTGAGCAGATTTCAGACACGTTAGAGAGATCAGGTTCAAAGGCTCTGAGGCAGGAGCACATGAAGTATGTGTGGAAAATGGGAATACTGAACCCAGAGCAAGCAGAGAAGGAGGAGTGGAGATCCACGTGATTAGGGAGGAGGGGGAGAGAGAAGAAGGAGTAAACAGACTATATAGGAACTTTCAGGTTACTGTGGTGGTTTGAATCAGATGCCTCCTCCCCTACTCCCTAAAAAAAAAAGAACCTCATGTGTTCTGATTGCTGGGTCCCCAGGTGATGGCAATTTGGGAGGTGGAGCATTGCTGGAGGAGGTGTGTCACTGAGGTTTGTCACCTTGCCAGTGTGAGTTTGGCTCATTCTCCAGCTGCTGTTTTCTACCTGCTGTGGTAGAGGTGATGTCCAACCTCTGTCATGCCCTGCTTTTCCCCTGTCATCATGAAGACAAAATAAATCCTTTCCTCCCATCAGCTGCTTTTAGTTGGAAGTTTTGTCCCAGCAATGAGAAAGTCACTACTACAGCCACCACAATCATTTCGTACTTTAGGGGGCTCTCCATGCAGAATTTAAATAGACATAGTGGTTTTTTTTAAAAAAAATTGATTTATTATTATCTATTTGCAAGCAAAGAGATACAAAAGGAGAGCCATCTCCCCAATCCCCAGGCAAAGTTTTTAAAGACTCACTTTGGCTACTCAGAGGGCCAGGATGGAAGCTGTGGATAAGCAGCCTTTTCATTATGTCACACAAGAGATCACAATGACTCAGCCAGAGCTGGTAATTATACCCATGAAGGTGACAGTGACAGACTCCTTTTCTCAGGCAGACCCATTAGCAGCTGGGACACTCCAACTGAGATACTCAACCTCTCCCCTGGGCCTGTTCTCTCATTAGTAGTATGAAGATAACAGGACCAGGCTCAAAACCACATTGCAGGTTAAAAAGTTAATGTGTATGAAGGCTGTTACCTGCTGCCAGTTCCTTTGTGACCAGGGACCAAGTCTGCAACCTTGTACAAAACCTCATTTCCCATATATTCAGCAACCAAGATGAGAGATAAAGCACCTTATCTTCTGAGTAGCAAAAAGTAAATTGGAGTCTTACTGCAAGATTACTTATACTCATTTGCCTTATACTTTAACAAAACAACCCAAAAATGATTGCTAGGAATATATCTACCAATGTGTGTCATCTATCCTACGGCCTCAGTATGAAATAGTGAGTAAGAGAGAGAGAGAGAGTTTAGTTTATAGAATAACAAATGGACACATCTGCAAAAATATCTTCCTATTATCTATGAATGCTGAGTGATATTGCAGAGCAGTCAAATTTCCAAATCAACACAGTGACAAGGATTCTTCCAGAGCTGATTCCTGTATCCATTAGCAAGGAGAATTTGAATCTCTGACATGCACAAGTCACACAAAGAAAAGGAAATGAGTTAAAATTATAAGAGAGAAAATGATTTTTTTTGTGGGTGCCACCTGTTCATAAGACACATCAACGAGATGTCAATTTATGCAAATTAATTTAATTATGAAAACCAATTTAATTATATATTTATGTTCTATAAAATGATGGCAATGGATTCACAGGGCTAAAATTAGTACTCTAGGTTGTAAATGCCTTGTACACAATGCTTGGACCCGGAAGTGTTTTCAAATTTAGATATTTGCAGATTCTGGATAGTTGCATATATACTTATATTTGCATATATATACATACTTTGTGTATATATGTATATATGTATATCCTTTTCTTATTGCTGAAATGGACATCTACATAAAAAATTTCATATGCCTTGAATACACTACTTGGTGTATTAGTGAATCTCTTTTGACTACTTCCTGTCATGAGATCACTGTGAAAGTTCCTTGTGTGCCATGTCTAGTCTTGAAAAGTTTTAGAGTTTGAGGCATGTTGCCTTTGAGGTCTTTGGATTTGGGGTTTATTTAAGATTTATCATTTATACAGGATAGTAATAGCATGCAAACAAGGGTTACATGATGTCATGGTTTGATCCAGGTGTCCCCCACAAACAAATGAATGTGTTCTGATTGATCAATCCTCAGCTGATGGCCGTTTGGGTTTTACAACCAATGGAGCTGTGTTGTTGGAGGTGGGCTTATGGGGTTATAAGCCAGCTTCCCCTTGCCAGTGTTTGGCACACCTTCCTACCGCTGTTTGCAGTGCTGTGGCAGAGGTGATGTCCAGCCCTCTGCACATGCCATCATTTTCCCTGCCAGGATGGAGTCTCCTCTTAAATCTGTAAGCCAAATAAACCCATTTCTCCACAAGCCACTTTTGCTTGGGTTCTTTCTGTGCAGCAACAGAGAAAGCTGACTGCAATAGATTTGGTATCAGAGAGCGGGGTCATCTGTTGCTGCTAGAACCCTGATTCTGTGGCTTGACCTTTTGGAAGTGATCTACAGGAGGAATGTGGATAGATTTGAAATCTTGGCCAAAGAGACGCCTTGCAGTACTGTAAGTATAGCTTGATGGATCATTCTAGTCAGAGTTGAAAGACCTGACTGAAATAAGAAATATGGACTGTGAGGTTTGGCTTACAAGGGTGAGAAAGAACTTTTTCAGGACTGTGCCAGAAGCAGTTTATGTGAGAGGCTTGCTGTGTTCTGCCTGCCTGTGTCCTGAGAACCTGTGCAGGGTTGTTTTATATAAAGATGGACTGGTGTGAGCAGATGAAGATGGCACAGAATGAAATGAAATCTTTGGGCCAAAACTGCTGCCTGTTCAGCTGAAATTGTTTGAGAGATTAAAACCATTGAGATTGGGCCAACTGGTCTGCATTGGAACAACAGGAAGAATGTGGATTCTTTGAAGTAAGGGGCCTGAATGCTTTGTTCCCCCCTGGATTAACAAGTTGGTAGCCCACCTGGTTCTGTGGAGTAGAACAAATGCAAGAAGAGAGGGTCGTCGGATTTGCAACACAGGTTTGTTTTTTTGAAAAATGGCCATCGGTGTGTTAGATTGAAGCAGGTGTGTTAGATTGCCTGCATAGAGGCCGATGGAGCCTTGAAGATGAACTGTGGGTTGCAATGGAGACCCAGTGAATTCCAGGACTATAGATGGCTGCCAAGGAGAGCTGCTAGCACCAGACATTTTCCTGGACTGAGTAGCCAAGCTGGAGGGCAGAATCGAATCCCCAAGGCACATTAGAATTAATGAACTTGGAGTTATAGATTGATGTTACCCTGCTTGTTTTAAATCTTGTATTGGTTCAATCTGTTTTTTCCATGACTCATGTTATCTTTTGCAGTGTGAATGTTCTGTGCCATTATGGGGTTTATTTTTTGGTATTATGGCTCAGTTGAAACCTGTGGGGACTTATGGAGTTGAGTTAAACATATTGTATTTTATATCATGTATGATTATTAGTTTGTGGGGGCCAGGGGAAGACTGTCATGGTTTGATCCAGGTGTCCCCCCACAAACAAATTGTGTTCTGAATGATTGATCCTCAACTGATGGCAGTTTGGGAATGAGAACCTCACTGGAGCTGTGTTGTTGAGGGCGGTCTTATGGGGGTTATTAACCAGCTTCCCTTTGCCAGTGTTTGGCACACCTTCCTGCCACTGTTTGCAGTGCTATGGCGGAGGTGATGTCCACCCCTCTGCTCATGCCATCATTTCCCTGCCATGATGGATTCTCCCCTTGAGTCTTTAAGCCTAATAAACCCATTCCTACAACAGCTGCTTTTGCTTGGGTTCTTTCTGCGCAGCAACTAGAAAGCTGACTATACAACACATGAGATTTGGAGTTTATTTAAGCTTCATCATTTATACAGGATAGTGATAGCATGCAAACAAGGGTTACATGAAATTTGGGGGTTATTTAAGAATTATCATTTATACAGGATAGTGATAGCATGCAAACAAGGCTTGCATGGCAGTAAGGATGTGGACGGCTGTACCAGGAAGCTCTTCTGAAAGCAAGCACCACTGTATGGAGCAAGGTAGAACCAATGAGCCCAAAGTCGAATCTAGCCTGGACTTCTTATGCCCTACTATTCACACAGATATATATTTGCTGTGTAGGTCAAGTGTCAATCATCAGTCTCTCTGCCATCCATAAGCCATGCTGATTGTGTAACATCCCAGACGCATGAAAACCAGCACCAGGGCTCATCAGTGTAATTTGTGCATTGCCCTTGCAGGAGCCTGTGCTCCTCTGTGTTCCATCTGGGCTTGCTGTGCATTTGTGGGAATAATTATGCACAAGCAAGGGTGGCAAGAAGGCACAGGTGGCTGGCATCTCCCGGATGCAGAGCACAATGTCTGGAAGGAGCATGTTTCCACTGCTACCTCATCTCTGCTCAGCACAAGTCTGGTACTTTATCAGGGTGCCATCTCTACCTCTTTTCTCAGTCTTGTTATTTTTAAATTAATTTGTTAGTTATCATACCAATATATACCATTATATATTGATCATATGTGACCTGCATTACCATCCCCCCTCTTGCTGGTCTCCTTCCTCCCTCCAGACAGTCTCTATTTCTGCTTTTATGACACATACATTCCATTACCCTCTCTTGTTTCTCTTCTCCTTTTACACCTCCTCCCCCTCTCATAGGCCTACTTCTTCCTTCATATCAAAAGATGACAGGTAGACAGATAGAGGATAGACAGCATATATGCATACATACATACATACATACATACATACATACATACATACAAGATAGATGATAAACAGATTCATGGCTATATTCATGTACATAAATTTAAATCTCAATTCTGCATCTGAAAGAACATATGGTGTTTGTCTTCCTAGCATGGCTTAGTTCACTGAGCATAAGGATCTCCATTTCCACCCATTTTCCTGCAAATATTCTTTCTGTTATTGAATCTTGCCATGAGCCGGAAGCAGGGTAAGGACACAATCCTGCTACAGAAATACAGAAAATGAGACTTGGAGGATTCCAACGACTTGCTTACTCTATCATGCTGAAGCAATCCAATTTATAAGTCTTTCCTCTATACAAACCTTCTAATCTGGGCACAAGGTAATTTGCCATATCTCTCACTGATTGCTAGACTACAGTCTGAGCCCCTCCGAATTCATGTACTTGTGCGAGTCAGGCCAGAACTTGCCTTTTCTTGGCAGGTGCTGCCCTATGCAGTGACAACTTGGTGCCTTTTTCCAAGGGTGTGATGCCCTTGGGATGGTGCATACAGTATGGCAGGGAACATGAAGTCATTTCCACTTTCATGACTGGCCTCCATTTCAAGGTAGCGAAGTCATGGCTTGAGGACATCATCCTCTGTTCCATTCTGTCCATTTCCATCAAGGACATGTAGAGACACTTCTGCTTTCACCCTTGGAAACAGTTTTTATTCTGGCTGGCTTGTTTGCATCCTGCCTGCAGGTGGACACCAAATATTTCCAACCCTATTTTGAAAAACAAGTGTATTTTTTTCCTCTCCAATGACAACCCTCTGTTAGCCCATGGATTTCATTCCTAGACTTCGGGAACAGACTTCCAATCTGTTTTCTATTTTAAAGTCTTACACTTCCAGGCCTTCCAACACAACAAGAACCGTATTTCTTGGCCACCATCTTTAATCACGTTAATCCTTTCTCAGAATATTGCATGTGCTAAATAAGGAAAATTCCCAAGTCTTCATGCTCATTACTCGCATGAACCAGACAGAAATCGATCCAATCTTACAAAGAACTGGCATAGGATGCACTGCCCAACAGCAGACCTGACAAGGTTAGTATTTTGTATGTTTACAGGGCTTTCTAGAGCTTTCTCTTGGGATCAACACCTGTTGGGGGGAGGGGAAAATAAAAGAGAGTTACAGCCAAATAAGACAAAGCAGAAGAAGTTAAGTTGGGACTTAGACCTCACCTCCTTAGTCAATTCCCGGGGGACCTCCAGAGCTCTGCCACCCATCAGAGTTGACTCACATAAAGCTAAAATGGTCTTCCACTGGTCATCATGGATGAGCCTCGCAAAGAAGGGTATGACAATTGCCATGTTCTCAGTTTTGAATTTTCCCCTTGTACACCCCTGCCCACTTCTGTGTGCTGATCGAAACAGCTAGTTGTTGTGCTGATGGAAACTGCTAATCGTCAGGTGTCTGCTTCTGGACCACCCAATAGCTTTGCTTGCTGACCCCACCTTATTGGTAAAAGTATAAAAATACAACTTCAGCTCAGGGCCAGAGTTTTGGGGAGAGAGATCCCACTCTGGTCCCTAGGTAGATAATAATAAACTCCTCTTTTCCACTCTCCTACTGGTGTTGGAGTGATCTTCCCAGAGAAATTCCACAACATCAGTTCTTCCAAATATTTTCCATCTTGAATCTCTATCGGCTCTCAGCCCAGTTTCTCCTCACACGGTTCAGGTCTTCTCTTCCCACGATGCATGACCATGTAGCTCCGCTCAGCCTCATCAGCCAACTTTCTGTCTCTAATCTTCCTACTGTTAGATTGGAAATGACCACCATGAGAGACCACTCTGAAAGGAAAGGCTTTAATAGGAGGAAAGGGACCTGAGCTCCAGGCTGTCTCCCAAGTGGGAAAGAGCACAAGGCAAGATCAGATCAGGGATTTAAAGGGAATACACAAATTGGGGGATGGGCCCAGGTGGTCATGTAGCTCACAGGATCAGGAAGGACAGTCCCTCAGGCCAGACAGAGACACAGCAAATGGGGCTTGGGTTTCAGTGTTGAAACTTCTCTTGAGGCTGGTTGGGGGAGGGGACCAAGGTGTTGCCTGAATTCCAACCTAATACCTACCACTTCCCCAAACCTGCTCTCTTCTCTTCTTAGGGTTCAGGGAGCTGTAGGAAACCACTTGAGAGATATATATTCAACTAGGAAAATGGAGGAAAAAAAGAACATGAGAAAATAATCTAGAAAGTAAAGAATTTTCTTCAGAAACTTGGGTGGTTGGGAAAAGACCTGCTCAGCTACTTGAGAAGTCACGGATCTCTGGGAGAGGGCTTGACCATGTATATCCTATCCTAACTTCTTGTTTTTTCTCCACTTCCTGGGGGTGGATTTTGTCTTTCTTTGGTCTAATAGTTTCTTGCTGTGTTACCATTTCTCCATTTTGGAATGGTAATACTTATTTTGTGTGTCAGAAGTATTCAATTTATTTTTTGATTTTACAGAGGCTCATAGTTGAGAGTTTGCCTTGAATCTCAAAAGAAGGTTTAGACTTTTGAACAGTGTCATGACTCTTAAAAATTAGAAGGACTTTGGAAGTTGGACTGAATGTATTTTTCATCGCAATATGGCTATGAGCCTTTAGGAGCCAGGGAGGAATGTTGTGGTTTGAATTGAAAATGTCCTCCATACGCTCATTGGTCTCCAGATGGTGGTGCTGTTTGGGAAGGTTGAGGAACCTTTAAGAGGAGAGCCTTGCTGGAGGAAGTGGCTCACTAAGGATAGGCCTTGAGGTTTTATAGCCCAGCCTCACTTCCTGTTCACTCTGCTTCTAGGTCTCTCTCTCTCTCTCTCTCTCTCTCTCTCTCTCTCTCTCTCTCTCTCTCTCTCTCTCCCTCCCTCCCTCCCTCCCTCCCTCCTTCCTTTCCTCCCTCTCTCCCTCCCTTCCTCTCTCCCCTCTTCTCCTCTCTTCCTTTCTCCTTTCTCATTTCACCTTTCATGGGAAGGGAGGAGTGAGAAGGAGAGTGGGATAAAAAGCAAACTGAAATTGTCAAGCTTGAACAATTCTATCCAGTAGCCAGTAAGGTCCCAAACAGCCACCACCAAGGATTTGAGCTCTTCGTTCAGCCACTTGAACAAGCTTCTAATAGATTTTTCTCACTCTGTCCAAGTATTGGGATGACTGTGGCCCATAAAAAACCTGTGGCTGTAGCCTGTGAGATACTGAAAGATAACCACCGAGCTAAGTGCCTCGCGGATTCCTTGACTTTAGAAAGTACATGAGATAATAAATAGCTGTTGTTTTAAGCTGCTAAGTGTTAGAGTAATATGTCTCACAGCAATAGATAACACAATCAAAGACACTCATTTTATAAAGAATATAGATCATAATAATCAGAAAGATTATCTTAAAATTACACATGGAAAAGGATATTTCTCAAGGGTGGTTTACATATTTAAAAGATTATTAAATGTAAATGGGATTTTTACTTAACTCTTTTTTGGAATTGATTCTGAAATTGAACTGAAATTGATTCCACAGAGTAAAGAAACGGAGTCAACAAGTAATCAGTAAATAAATTTAAATAGAACCTTGAATGCCTCTTGCTATGTGTAATTGCCCTTTCAAAAAAGATGTAGGGTTTCTTCCAATGGTTAAGGTGAGGCCTATACATTTTTGTTGCTTGTGCACATGTTTGAGATGTGACATGTCTATGTGGTAGATGTACATGTATGTGCCCATGCATTGGCCCATGCACTTGCCTGTAGTGTGTATTCTCCTGCATGGCTGGAACAAAACGTCTTGCTCTATCTCACTTCTACCAGGTCTCTTTTGAGCCAGAGTCTCTTACTGATCCCAGAACTTGCTGGTTTTTTGCACAAGCTGTGGAGTTTCTCTGGTCTCTGCTACTCTATGGACTGGGGTTACAGATGCCCAGCTGTTTATGTGGGTGCTAGGGACTGAGCTCCAGAAGTGTCTCAGGCTCTCATACCTGCACAGGAAGTAAGTGCTCTTAACTACTTGGCCACCTCCTGAGCCCAGAAGTATATACTTTGACACAAGAAATTTAAGGCAAAAAATATAAAAAACTCAATCTTAAAATAACAAATTGATAGTATAACTTAATCACTGAACCTTAGTATAATAAAATTATACTTATAAGTAGAATGCAATCCTTAAAATAATTTGTTGAAGGCAAGCATAACAGCACAGACCTGTTTCTAAGCATTTAAGAAGTAGAATTTGGAAGATCTTGAGTTAAATGTCATTTCTCAGGTCAGTTAGCTACGCATATTTTATTTTTAAAATAAAAATATCTTTACCAAACACCATCTTTTCCAGGTGAATTGGGGATCTAAATGTGAGACATGTAAAAGGAAAAATAGAAAATAATCTAAGAATATAACAAAGATCTTTTAGACTAAGACATAGGATAGGTAAGGAATTCATATATGGGTCCCAAAATGGCTGACCATCAGGAAGTATTGATGCATTTGACATTAAAATTTAAAACAGATTCCCTATGCTGCCCAAGCTGACCTTGAACTTGAAATCTTCCAGCCTCTTCCCATTCAAGTGCTGGAATATTGTGTCACTAGGCATAGTGCTAAAAATTTCTTCCCAGCTCACATACCATTTAGAAAATATAAAAGGCTCAGCACCTTTCTTTGTCACTCAAGTTTAATCCCAAGCATCCATGTGAAGCCAGAAGCAAAGTGACACTTGTGTTCTGTAATCCTTTGGCAATGAGAGACAGAGCTAGGAAAGTCCAAAAGCTTGGGGACCAGCTAGACTAGCAGCAGAAAACAATAGATCCTGTTTCAAAGAAAGGAGAGAACCAACATCCTAGGTTTTCCTCTGATTTCAAACAGCACCATGGCACATGTACACACACACACACACACACACACACACACACACACACACACACACACACCACATAAACTAATATAATCTTTCTAAAGCTTATATAATATTCCAAGTGTTTGTGGACATATTTGAGGATTTATGGCCTGAAGTTAATGAAAATTAAGAGACGGAAAATGCAAACGCCAGGTGTGTGTGTGTGTGTGTGTGTGTGTGTGTGTGTGTGTGTGTGTGTGTGAACATCTTCAGGGCACATCCATGGACAACTACTTCTGAATTCAATTGAATCACTAGAACCGAATTTGTCACTCTGCTGCCTACAAATAGGCCACTGGATGAGATGTATGAAGCAGTTTAGAAACCCGACCAAGCACCCCAAGTGCAGGGAAACAAATTATGTAATCAACACAGTTCTCTGGCTGTAGGCACTTCCTAGACTTTGATAAGAAGTAGAAGCCATGGAACCCCTCAGTAACAACACACTTGGGCCAGAACTGGGCTGAATACTAGGCTATCCATGGTCCCTGCCCCAAGGACTGAAACAGACAGCCCACGGAGGAGGATATCCAGCTCACTGGGGATGGGGAGGGGGAGCATTGGGGAATTGGGGATAACAACTCATTGTTTGCCCACTAAATAATGTAACTCATTATGGACAATAAAATATAAATATACATATATACATATATATATAAAGTAGAAGCCAGCAGAGCACATTTATTATCTCACTGGATAGGAACAGAGATCAATGTTCATGCAAACTGAGAGAACCAGAGTAAAGGAACTCTAGGAATCTACACAGAGAACCAAAGAGAAAGAAATCTAGGAAATCTACACAGTGATTACTTTTAGTCTTCCACTGGGCTACCTATGCATATGAACAAACTCTGAGTTTAGAGAAAATCTTCTTGGAATTATGAGCTGGGCATTGAGTTGCTTCCAGATAGATTAGAACGACATTCCTTGATGTCTTGTGAATATTGACTGTAGCCCCCTGAAGGCACAGGCTTCAAGAAAATACCAGGCTCCCTCTAATAAAGTATATTAAACAAAGGAAAGACTTCAAAAGGTTCAAGGAATCCTCAGGGAACTTTACCAAAATAAGCTTCACTTTTCTGAAAGAAAGCTACAAAATTCAGATTTTAAGAGTTTAACATTTATCAGGCCTAGCATACTAATAAAAATTGTTGCAAATGAAAAGCATCAGGAAGTTATAGTACAAAACAAATAGAAGAACAGGTCAATACAAACGATGCAGTAAGACAGAAATAAGAGAATGAGCAGATAAGAATTTTAACACAACTACTGTAAATTAGGCTCAGCCTTCTAAGAAAATCTGAATATGTTTTCTATGCTGACCTAGGAATAGAAAAGCAAAAAGATGACTCTTTTTTTTGAAAAACAATAAAATTGACAAATTCTTAACATGATGGAGAAAGAGGAGATGCAAATGATCCATACGAGGAAGGAAAAGGGAATGTTACTACAGACCCTACAGAGTGCACACTGGACAACTACACATGCGAAATTCTGGAAGAGCATTTTCTAGAGGTAAAGCAGGATAGAGATGTACAGTTAATAGATATTAATAAAAACGTTAAATAATGAAATCAATTTTGTAAAGTGGGATACAGGTAAAACCTGACTTCAAAGAGACTTGGAAGTTTGAAGTATGGAAATGTTCTCTTCTCAGTTGTGATAGAGTAGATTACACATAAACATGCAACTCACAAATTTACACATGTGGAAATACTTTCATTGTAAATTTTATCTCCATAAGATTGATGAAAAAGTAAGTTAACATCCAACTACTAAGATTAACCTCTAGCCAACATGCATACTTAGCAACATTGTGTCTTATAGTCTGTTGAATTCAAGAAAATTCATGCATGACCATATCTACAGATTAAATTTTAAAATATGATATTACTGACTCTTCCATAAATAATTTTATGTTTATCTATGGAAAATAAAACCAACAACAGAATTTCTTAAATGTGACCTTGTTTATAATGTTTGTGTTGCAGGAAGGAAGGTGGGTACGCCACAGACAGAAGCTGAGGATTAACTGTTCTTTAGCTCATGAAAATTATAGGTTTGTTTTCATTCAACAGTTCAAATTAGGACCCTTCCAAGAATTTTTTTAATGCATGTGGTCAGGAGGAGAGGAGGTTCCTCCTGGGAGTTAGGCATGTGGGGAGATTTCAAGATATGAAGGAGAGGTGGGGGAGAGCCAGTTTCTAATCCCAAGAAAGGAAACTTTAAGAAGTCTATTTTAGAAGGGAAGCCAGTTACACATTCTACAGAGACGTCAAAGTATCTGTAAATAAAACAAGAAAAATACATTAAAAGGTCTTACTGCTTGACATAAGAATTCATTGCAGAGACTTTCCCTCCCTTGGAAACAGCACGCATGCAGTCAGAACTTATGGAGGGGCAATTGTCTCATTCTTTCTGGGTCTGAGGCCATCATCCCACACATTCTGGTAAAAAAAAATTTCAAAATCAGATTTTTTTTCTTTTCAAAAAAGGCAAGAAAGAAACATTACAAACTGTGGAACCCAGTTATCTTTAAATGCCAAAAATATGAGTATATTTTCACTAACTTTCTATATTTTCAAATATTGTTTTATAAGTATTACTTTGCAATGGGAAAAATACACCGAGCATATCATTATGGTCTGTGTCTAATGAAAAAAAAATTGAAGGAACAACAAATTGTTCTGCTGGAGCCTCCTAACTTCTATAAATTTCTGTTGCTTTTTGCAAGAAAATTGCTGCATATTCTAGTCAGTTCTATTAATAAGCACAATGAGCCTTCCTATGCCACAAGCTATTTTATGCCTGTTGGTGTGTTTTCCGTTGCATTTGTCCAATCCGCCAATGTTACCTCCTACGCACCGCAAGCCACCCAGACCACAGCCACCTGGGGAAATGGGAAGGCCTCCTCTGGTTTTATCCACCTAGGAAGGAATTCTTTCTGCTTTATCACAGTCTGATATATTCCAGGCATTGGTACCCAACAAGTTTCTACTCAGGAGGAAAGACCACGTTTTCCAAATAAGCATTGAAAATATAATGGGGAATAAAAAACCATGCAACTGAAAAAAAAACCTGCCATTTCCTCCCCAGATGAGGTTGATTTTTTTTTAAAACTGGCAATAATCTAAGCTGATCTTTGATGACCACACGAATGCACAGAGCGCCGTAGCCATCCTTTGTAAACCTTCTTCAAGGAAGCTCCTCTCGTGTTTTCTTTACATCTTCTCGAAGGTTAATGAGCTTAAATGAATGCCAGCACACTGTCATGCCAGAATCCAAACAGATGTGCTTAGGAGTGGAGGTTAGGAGTTCAAAACTATTTTTCCTTTTCCTTTTATAAATAAGTCATCATGGAAAAATTATCATCCAAAGTGTAAGTAAAAGCACTTGCTGTTCCAGCCTGACAACCCAAGTTCAAATCCCTAACAACCCTTATAAAGCTAGACACAGAAGGGAAGGCATCTGTAATCCCAGCATGCTCAGTAATAGCAATAGGAGGCAGAGACAGGAGAATCCCAAAGCTCACGGGCCTGGTGCTTGCAGCGTGAACAAGAGAGACCCTATCTCAAATGAGGTGGAAGTGAAGACCAACACCCCAAAGTGGTCCTCTGTCGTGGCATGTGTGTGCCCTTACATACACATGTATCTCAATACACACACATAATTTTAGACCACCTTGTGGTGACATGAGCCACCTCGATGTTTGTGACAGTCATCTCATTTATTTTAAATAGCTTTCAAAGGCATCATTTGCACTTTATTTTTTTTGCAAACTCTCCATGTATTTCGTAGCTCAGTGGAGAGACAGTAATTGGGAACCTAAAAGCAGGCGTCCTCTCTGATCAGAGTATTCTCACATTAGTGCCCTTGTATGGACTTACTGAGAGCCAGAATCACACACCACATGCTTCCTCAGCTGATGCAATGACCATGTGAGAGGTTTGTATGTACTAAATGACTGTGCTTAGCATGGATTCTAGACTCAAACAGAGTCAGGAGGGAGAAGGAAGTGGCTTCTGTGTACCAGGCATTTGAGAAGCATCCTGTCCTCACCATTCTTGGTGGCCTCCGAGCAGCCGCAGCATCTTGACAGACATTAGGAATCTTGGACACTTTCCAGACTTACCTTTTAACAAGGTCCTCAGCATTGCTTGATACCATTTCTCCTTCAGCAAAATCCTGGTGACAGCATTATCGCCATTTGCACACTCAGGGTTCAGTTCAGAGAAGCAAATAAAATTCATCAGCATGTGTCACTAGAAAGGCTGGATTTGGGCTTGTTTTAAAATGCCTCCACTTGCCTAAAGCAATGAAGCATGGGATCCCGTTAATCTATGATTAACGCCTGCATCCATTACTTTCTCATTGTTGGGACAAAATATCAGACCAGAAGTGGCTTTTATATAAAAGAAGGAGTTTAGTTAAGGTTACAGTCCCAGAGGATAGAGTCCATCAGGGCAGGGAAAGCATGGCAGGATCAGGAAGTCCATATCACATAGTCACAACAGCAGGAAGGAACCAGCAGGAACAGAACACTGGGTCCAGTTATAGCACCTCAAGGCTACCCCAGGCCCAGTGACCCATTCTTTTCTGCAAGGCTCCACCTCCTGAAGGTTCTGAATAACACCGCTTTGCTGGGGACCACATGGTCCAACACATGCGTTCAGGGGACATTATTTTCAAACCATCACAATATCTTTTGGGTATTTACATACTACATGTAGGTGGGCCTACCTGAGCTTTACTTTTCCTTTGTCCTGATTTCTTATAGAATTGCTACAAAACAAATGAAATCAATGTATGTGAAAGCACTTTGGATAGTATACAGACTGGCCAAGACTAATACGTGACTGAGGTCACACATATAGCTCTTTCTCATTCCATTTTACCAAGATTTAGGTCAAGGACAAAACAACCCATGATGCCAAGAGCCTCCACAGAGCACAGTGAGGGGTTGAGTAAACTGTGCGGTTTAATCGTCTAGGCGAGCCTTAGTCCAGAACCTGCCTCAAAGAATAAGTGGTCTGGAGTTCACGGATGAGGTGGGTCTCAAAGAAAGCAGTTTACTGGGTAGTGAGGGGATAGATAATTTCCTCCTCGACTCCATCTACAGAAAATAGCTGGCAATGTCCAGTACATTTTAGGGGACAGAGTTAATTTTACCCCTTCTCATCTTCCAGATGAGAACTTCATCTGGACAAGAAAGGTCCCCACACACTTTGCTGGCTTTTCAGAGTAAAGCAGAGACTATGTCTTATTTATTGCCATGCTGGATTTTAAACCGAGCCACAAATTTTAACTATGTATCTTGGGTTTCAAAGAGACTCATGGAGTCTTGCCCATCGAGAAGTGTCTGAAAAGTTAGAAACCTCAAGATTTCAACAAAAATTCAAGAAGAAACTCATCACAGATTTGGTCTAAAGTGACAATGAGAAAAAATAATAATACAGTTGGATGCCCATAACTTTTTCAGTGCCCATATCATTGCACCCTTTAGTCCTCACTGGTTTCACAGCTTTTAGATACAGTTAGGGTCCCTTAGCTGTCCCCAGTCTCTGGTGATACAGCTCCTGACTAATTAATCTCATCAGTTACATCCTACCTCAAGCCAGCCAGGAGACTTGCATGTCCAATCCCATCCTCTAGTATTCCCCCTAAGGCAGGGTCTTCAAAATTGCTGGTAAGAAGCACTTGATATGCTTGTTAAAAGGGAAATTTCTCAGTTTTACTATAGACCTACCCCCTCTGAATCTCCAGGGCAGAAAAAATGAATATCTATTGTTCATCAGCCACGCTGATGGGGATTGAGACAGGGATCCTGGTTTCAGAAACAGTAAACTCGAACCCTATGGAAGAGGCTTACACATAAGTGCCTGGTCACTCGTAAGCCTAATGTCACAACACAGTGATCTTGGCATTAAGAAAATACAGAGGAAGCTGGGGGTGATAGTGCATGCCTGCAATAGCATTCATGGGACACCAGAGAGGGGAAGGTAGTGAGCTGTAGAATAGCCTGGTCTAGAGTCTTGAGAGAAAGAAAGAAAGAAAGAAAGAAAGAAAGAAAGAAAGAAAGAAAGAAAGAAAGAAAGAAAGAAAGAAAGAAAGAAAGAAAGAAAGAAAGGAAGGAAGGAAGGAAGGAAGGAAGGAAGGAAGGAAGGAAGGAAGGAAGGAAGGAAGGAAGGAAGGAAGGAAGGAAGGAAGGAAGGAAGGAAGGAAGGAAGGAAGGAA
>PVHP010016599.1:0-35658 GCA_004024765.1 Zapus hudsonius
AAAAAAAAAAAAAAAAAAAAAAAAAAAAGTCAGGTTTTGACAGCCTTGGTAAATAAGAGCACATTAGGAGTATTTGGAATACAAGAATGCTCTCCTATAGCTTTCCTCTCTCCTCCCAAGATTCTCACAAAAGGCTCCACCTATAGGAAGATGGGATCAGGGCCAGCAATACCAGTAGATGGGCATGTGGCTCCTCGACACAAAGTACATTTCCTAGGCACCCCTCCAAAGGTAAGGTCTCGTTCTAACCCAGGCTGACCTGGAATTCACTATGTAGTCTCAGGCTGGCCTCAAACTCACCGTGATCCTCCTACCTCTGCCTCCCAAGTGCTGAGATTAAAGGAGTGCACCACCAAGCCCTGTTTTTACAAAGTACATTTCCTAAGCAGTCTAAGACTGGCCAATAATTTTTTGTTTTGTGCCCACATTGTAGTTTACAACTTTCAAAAATAAAGTATTAATAAAAGGAAATATGAAGGAAGGGACTAAAAAGAAGAGACAGAAAGGAGAGAAAGTTAAAAAAAATGGTGATGGGATACCAGAGAGGTAGCCATGGGATATGAATATATGGTGCAAGCCAGGAAAAAGGAAGCAGTCAGAGAAGTCCCTGGCATGAACCTAATCCTCCCATCATCTATATTCTCAGTAGGCAAGAAAGCATCACAGGAAGTTAAACAGCAGGACACTGAGTGTTCTCAGGAGAGGGCAGTTAGCACACACAACCCTGCACCATGCAGCAGAGGCACCACTACGGACCACAAAGCAAAGTAGGGCAGTGGCTTATGACCATTCCAAAGATGTTTCTACTTCTGGCCTAACTGTGTACCTATTAGTCACATACACCTAAATTCAGTGTAATGAGTCCTCAAAGGCATTGGAAATGAGGCCACCACCCTTCCACCAAGCAGTTTATATTCCTGTAATGTAGACCACTATGGTTCTGGGTCTTAATACAGACAATCCTCCCCCCATAAAAATGGGTATCAATCAGGAAGAGCCATATGCCTATCAGAGAAGCAATGATCTATGAATCTCAAAGGTACTGACATAAGAAGGGACTTCATGTCAATGACTAAAGATTCAAGAGGTCCTTAACATCTCAAAATGTTGACCAGGGTCATTAATTCAGAAGCTCAAGGCAGCTCAGGCTTTTGCTAGTTAAGAAAGCACACACCTTGTTTCTACTCTGCTAACAATTCAATTCATGCATACTCCATGCTTCCTTGGGGATACCTCTTGGGCACTCTGGAAGGGCAGGACTACAAAGGCATCCTGTTGCCTTCAATGCTGAACTTGACAGCACGGTGTACTTTGCTGAGTCGCTTCTGTTCTGCAAACCGTCTCTTATGTTTTTCCAATCGATTTAGGCCCTTTTTAAGAATACCTGGCTAGAAAGAGTGGTTTGATTGGAGAATAAAATGTTACCAAGCAACAGTATCTGAGTAATGTCTATGATAACACAGGAAGTGTCTACCCAGATAATTTCATAACAGGAATGCTTAAGCAGTTGAAGAGAAAGGGAGGGGAGATTTGCAGAAGCAGGTAAATAGCAGGTAAACGCTGTTCCTCATGGTTTTTACACACACACATTTTATAAGAACACTTTAGGTTTTAAGATTCATTTGAAATAAAGGGATTAATAAAAAACTTCTTGAGTTGATGGCTTGAGTAATACTTTGTTCTTTCTCTGATTTCTTGAACTGTGATTTGGATACATAATAAATATAAAAACATATGTCTGAGTTAAACAAAACTTAATTGCTATAAGGGTTATTAAATAAAAAGCAAAAATTTGAATGGTCTTGTTCTTCCTCTCTTACTTACCCTGGATGACTCCATCTCCACATTCCACTTGGGCCTGACGACATAGTCCTTATTTGATGGCATTGGGACTCTGGCACGGGCACAAAAGCCAGGATCTCCAGGTCGAAGAGCCCTGAGGAAGTAGAGGAAGCACATGCTGCTTGGTCAGCCACAATGGAACTCAAGAGATGTCAGCCTCATTTTCAAGTTTAATCCATTCAGGTGTAATGTTTCAAATACTGGGCCACCCAACCCACCCTCCTCCTCTCCCCTTAGCTGGCTGCATTATCAGACACAGTACTGTCCTGTGAGCACCTTGCTTCCCCTGCATTTGCACGAACGCTTTTTCAGCCTCAGGTGAAATCCTGCCCTTTCCTTTCCAATGCTGATCTCTCAAGGACTCTGAATCCCCATTGCTCTAATGTAGCGGTCACCCAGGATTCAGAGGAAGATAATCAGCTAGACAAAATGATCCCCCAAAGCTCTCAGAATGTCTATAGTTTCCATGATTTTGCAATTTTCATGTTTCTTTTTGTAGAAATTTTGTGGGCTAACTATATATTCCCATGTAGGTTTAGGAATAGAGATCCAATGTTTCTCCCATTGGTAACAACTTGCAAAACCACAGTATATGCCAGCCAGGACACTGATGCTGACACAGCACAGATCTTATTTACATTTTCCCAGCTTCATTTGAACTTATTTGCTTGTTTATTTAGTTGTAGGCAAATGCGAGAACAATCATGCTAGACTAAGACTACATCCTTCATAAGTCAAGTGCCTTTCATTGTCTGGGCATTTGAACACTCACCCTTTAGGAAGGAGAGCAGGTCTATGTGTGCAGGGATGGGAGCCAACATCTAAATACAAGCTATATTTGCCCTCTTCTTCCAATCTGTGTGCTCCCTGCCTGGGACAGGCTGTTCCCCTCCAGGCTCTCTCGTGTGTATGACATCCTCACACTCTCCACTTGCTAGTCTGACACACTCCATTTTGAAGTTGGCTCACTCATTTCTTTCTCTATGCTTTATGAACAATACCATCCAGTCTCTAGCCTAAATTCTAATTTTTAGACTCATAAGTATCTCATTAAGCATCTCACGTGAAACATTTATCAATGCTCTCAAATCTACTTAACCCTTTTTTAGTGGATGGTAATACCACTGTCTCTGCATTGGGGTTAAAAATATGGTTCAAGTCTTCAGTCCAGCTAGCTCCTCTTCTACTATGTCACCAATTCCAGGCAGCTCTGCCTCTAGCGTGTTCTCTTGCCACTGCCCTGTCTCACACCCCATGTAAAGGATGCAGTACTTCAGCCCACTGCCCTACCCTGCCCTACAAGATGCCTCAGCTCCACATCTAGACTCAAAGCCTATGCAATCAGGGAGAAGTAAAGTTTGGTATGTGGATTTCAGCTCTGGTGGTCCTCACCTGCATTTTCAGTCTTCAGTCTTGGGTCCTCCAGCACACCTGGCACCACACTGCCTCCCAACCGCTTCAGTCTCCTTGCTATTCTGAAAACTGGACTGCACACCCATCCCTGTACAAAGTTACTTTTTGAAAACAGGTTTTCCTTTTTTATTTTTTTGAGGTAGGATCTCATTCTAGCCCAGGTTGACCTGGAATTCACTATATAGTCTCAGGGTGGCCTCATACTTACAGCAATCCTATCTCTGCCTCCCAAGTGCTAGGATTGAAGGTGTGCACCACTAAGCCCAGCTTAAAAGCATGTTTTCTGAAAGCTTAACAATGAGTTCATTTAGCAAGCAGCAATGTCTTTACTGAATGTTTCTCTTAAATTCTCCAGAGCATCGATACAATGCTTTGTGGATATTCAATACTTTAAACTGACAATCACCTCATGCTAACATGAACATGTTATTCCATGTAATACTTTCTTTAAAACAAAGCAATCATCAAGAATCCTCTATGTACACTGAGAAATCAATACAAAGCACTTACTTCTCTTCTCCCGTCAGCACCTTCTCCAGGTCTCTTCGTGGTGTCTGACCACCAGTGCTGGGAAAATAGCAAACAGTGAGGGCAAATGATTAATCATTATTAGTGTCTTTATTCTGAATCAAGAGAATAGGATATCTACTTGTTTTAAAAATACTTCATTTTAATATTCATGTATGCAACATGTTCTGGTGAACCGCGTAAACCATACATGTAACTAACAACCCTACCCTCCAGTAGACTGATAGGAACAGAACTAGCAAGAGTGTTTTTTATTCTCTAGGATTTTGGAACTAGGACTAAGAAAACAAAACTGTTTTGTACAGATGCCTAGAAAGCAGAGTTCTCTAGGCTGAGAGACTACATTTCACTAACATGACCAGAAAGATATTGGTGTATGTTAGGGAGAACACTGTCACACATACTATCACATTTAAATTAAAATAGTTACTCCACTTATGCATTCATACCTGTTCCCTCATACCTGCTCATTCTTCGCCGCTGAGGCATCTGTTCTAGATCTCTCTGCTCCCTTTCTTCTCTGGTCATTCCTTTGTAGTTGGAAGTTAGACCAAAAATAGGCCGAGACCATTCATCTGTAAGGAAAAAAAGACAAAACAATTACTTCCATAGCTCATGAAATGGCATGTACTCACACTGAGCTTTCAAACACTCGTGTCCATATAAAGAGTGGCATTCTAGATATCTAAAGTATTCTTTTTAACGATTTCATTGTCTCCAGACCATTTACAGGATAAACAAAGTATGCTATCAGTATCATACTACCTCTGGTTGAATCAGGAAAATAATGTAAAAAAATATTTAATGTTGCAAAGCATACGTAAATATGTCGGGTCTCACTCTAGCTCAGGCTAACCGGGAACTCCACTCTGTAGTCCCAAGCTGACCTTGAACTCAGTGATCCTCCAAATTTCTGCCTCCCAAGTGCTGGGATTAAAGGCGTGCACCACCATGCCCGGCCCTAGGAGCATTTTAAGTATAAGAGAAAAATGTCCTATGTACCTATAACAAGGTGCTCAAATTTTTCTATTCTGCTTTACTGAATCATTTTAAACAAATATTGGTAAAAATAGCTTTTATATATACATGTCTCCTTATATGTAGACATAAAAACAATAAATAAAAAGCAAACTTTACATACTGATTAATTTCCCTGCCATGTCCTTGTTGGACCTTGATTCCTTGGGGTGTTTATAGAGATACATCACTGCTCGTCCAATCCCACTATGCTTCAGAGTCTCCTGGCTCACACTAGGTAGCTGGGGAACATAAACACATACACATGTATTAATCACTTAGAAGCAAGGAGCCTTGCTAATCTGTTCTAGAAGACCTTCAAGACCTGACTCAGGCCCCAGTCAGTGAGCCGCCGCCGAGGACTCCGCTGCCTCCCCCTCGAGCCCCCTCGCTTCCAGACACTCCGTCCCCCCTGCCCGCCTTCTCCAGCCCGCAGCCGCCTTCCGCAGGCCTTCGTATCGTATGTCCGCTATCCAGAACTTCCACTCTTTCGACCCCTTTGCTGATGCAAGTAAGGGTGATGACCTGCTTCCTGCTGGCACTGAGGATTATATCCATATAAGAATTCAACAGAGAAACGGCAGGAAGACCCTTACCACTGTCCAAGGAATCGCTGATGATTATGATAAAAAGAAACTAGTGAAGGCCTTTAAGAAGAAATTTGCCTGCAATGGTACTGTAATTGAGCATCCAGCGCAAGAACATATGCCAGTTCCTAATAGAGATTGGACTGGCTAAGGACGACCAGCTGAAGGTTCATGGGTTTTAAGTGCTTGTGGCTCTCTGAAGCATAAGTGAGGATTTCCTTGCAATGAGTACAATTTCCCTCCTGTTCCTTGTCACAAGTTTAAAAACCTCACAGCTTGTACAATGTAACCATTTGGGGTCCGCTTTTAACTTGGACTAGTATAACTCCTTCATGCAATAAACTGAAAAGAGCCAAAAAAAAAAAAAAAAAAAAAAAAAAAAAAGACCTGGTTCAACCATACTGGAACAAATGAAAACTCCATTTTCAAGATCTATACAGATAGGGAGCACACACCAAAAAAGTGAGATTGTAGCGGTACCAAGAATGGAAGCAAAGCCCATCAGTGGGGCCAGGAGATGGCTAAGCAAATAAAGGCGCTTGCTTGTAAAGATTGACAACACAGGTTCACTATCCCAATACAGATGTAAAGCCAGATGTACAAAGTAGTGCATGTATCTGGAGTGCCCATATCCTATACCCCCCTTCAAATGAATGAATGAATAAATAAAACCTATCAGGCCAGGCATGGTGACACATGTCTTTAATCCCAGCACTTGGTAGGCAGAGGTAGGAGGACTGTTGTGATTTTGAGGCCAACCTGGGACTACAGAGTGAGTCCCTACTCTCAAAATGACCAAAATCAAACCAAAACAAATACCATCAGTAAAACAGAGATAATATATACCTCCTATTGTAGTATACACCTTTTTGGTATGAGCACCACTATTTTACTGATGAGGAAATGAAGACACAAGTTAAATGGCTTGTCCAAAGTCACATAGTTAGCAGGTAGCTGTTTTGGGGTTTGAACCAAAGTCTGACTGACATCTGTAGTAACTGCTGATGTCTAAGTATGCTTAGCTCAAGCTCTCTCATTCTGTTGGGCCTTACCTCCCACTAATGGTAGCAATGTAATCTCACTTTTTTGGTGCGAGGGAAATAGATGAGCTAGTACATATACAAAACACCTAGAACAAAGTTTGACACACAGGTTTCTCCCAAATTCCTGTTAGAGGTTAACCAGCTTGCTCAAGGTGTCACAACCAAATTAAGGAAACCGAACTCGAGATTACAATGCAAGTTTATAGACTAAATGTAGTGCACTCTACTTCGTTTCTCTCTAGAACACGCCCACTACTGGACTGATCTGCCAGACACACTGTAGCTATTCCAAGGTCTCTTTCCTTCAATACTACAGTCGCATCAATTTTATAAGGTCCTTCCTTTTGTGCTCTGTTTATTAGGTATAAAGTTTTATAAGGTCTGTCGTTTTGTGCTCAGTTTATTAGGTATGGTCTTTTTTTTTTTTTCTTTTTTTCAAGCTTACTTCCTAGCAGGCTATAGTAGAGCAAAATTTAAAAACAGTGCAAAATAGAAAGGCCCCAAGAATACAAACCACATTAAATAATGAATGACGTCAAGCAGACATTATCTGCTGCTAACCTCTTGCAGAATCTTTAACAGCTCCTCACGAATCTTCAGTGCTGGCAAACTCCTATCTGGTAGAGGTGAGAGCCATTCTTTGATGGCAGACATCACACCACTGTCAATAAATGTTTCCTTAAGGTCCTGCCTGCAATAGTAAGAATAATGATGAGAGTAGTTACGTCAAGTCTATGAGCCTGAGCTCCACTTTATCTTTCTCTCTGACTTTTCTTATATAGTGATGTTTCTAGAAAATGTTTTTTTTTTTTTTTTCCTGAGGTAGGGTCTCGCTCTAGCCCAGGCTGACCTGGAATTCTCTATGTAGTCTCAGGGTGGCCTTGAACTCACGGCAATCCTCCTACCTCTCTGCCTCCTGAGTGCTGGGATTAAAGGTAGAAATTGTTTTTAAACAATAACTACTAGACCCTGAGATTCCGGTTTTAAAAACAGTAAGAGCAGGGCATGGTGGCGCATGCCTGTAATCCCAGCACTCGGGAGGCAGAGGTAGGAGCCATGAGTTCAAGGCCAGCCTGAGACTACAGAGTGAATTCCAGGTCAGCCTGGACTAGAGCGAGACCCTACCTCAAAAAACCAAAAAAAAAAAAAAAAAAAAAAGTCCCTGGGAATTTCTGAAATTCTAAACTTGAAAAGGATGTTTGTTAAAAACAAAACAAAGTAAATCCAAACCATACAAATGAATACAGATAATAAATGGCACAGAGTAAAACAATGAGCTCTAACTATTGTAACAAAACTAGTATCTGCAAAATATTATACTAAACGAGATGACCCAGGCTCAAATGCTGCATGTTCTGTCTCCTATGTGGATCCTAGCTTCAAATGTTTAGATTTGTATGAGTTGGAGTAAAAGTCAGTAGTAGTGGCCAGGAAGGTAGAAAGGAGCCATGAGGGAAGGAGGGGAAGAAAGGGTTTGGTAGATATTAAGTAGAAGGGCAGAATACCAGGGGTGAAATACTCTAAGTAGGTTCAGGGAAGGAAATGAAGAAGAGGAGAGGTTAAGAGAATAGTTAATCAAAATTAAAGATGTTACAAATAAGCTATATGGAAACCTATTTCTTCGCTAGCTAAACAATGTATGTTGAAAAAAAGAGAGCTTATAGGCTGGAGAAATGGCTAGCAGTTAAGGCACTTCCCTGCAAAACCTAATGACCCTGGTTCAATTCCCCAGTACCCATGTGAAGCCAGATGCACAAAGTAGCACATGCATCATTTGCAGCAGCTAAAGGCTCTGGCACACCCATTCTGTCTGTCTTTGCAAATAAAGAAATAAAAATATTGAGAGACAGAGACAGACAGAGAATATGTGTGTTTGGCCAGAGGTACCCTGTGGGTTTGGATAATGCTGTCAGAAGCCACAGATTGTTACAAGAAAATTTCAGTGCCAGGAGTGAGATACCTTTCAACAAGTTGTTGGTCAGGGAGGCCTCTGATGCCCCTAAAACATTACAAGGTATTGTCAAGGCTTTTGGTTGCCCACCAGAACTAGCTGGTAAAACCCTCTTGCTGAAGACACTACATGCTTGGGCTGTAGACCACTGAGAAAAAACTACTGTTGTCTAAATGGACATATTATGGCTACAAAACTGTTCTCTCAATACTTATGTTTATTCTCATATATTATTGCTACTCTCTCTCACTTTTAGTTAGGGGAGCTTCTCTTTCCAGATGGTGGTGACCACTGGGGAGACTTACCAAAGTGCTGAGAAGAAATGACAGAGGAGCATTTCGCACTGAAACTTCTCTAGGCTCAGGGACGATTAGAGAAGCAGTGGTGTAAAGAATATAGGACCCAAAAGAAGGGGAGGAGTGCTTTATAATAATACTGTCTTCTAGTCACAAAGTGGCCATGGTATTCATGACCTCACAGTAGCTGATGCTACCTATACAAGAATTGTATCATAGGAGACTAATTAGAAAGAAGGGATTCAGGGAAAAGAAGTTCAAGAGGGGAGAAAAAAGGGTGGGAACAGATTATGATCACAGTATATTATCAATATGTATAACAAATTGTCAATAAAAAGTAAAAAAGGAGCTGGGCGTGGTGGCTCACGCCTTTAATCCCAGCACTCGGAAGGTAGAGGTAGGAGGATCACCATGAGTTCAAAGCCACTATAAGACTACATAGTGAATTCCAGGTCAGCCTGGGCTAGAGCGAGACCCTACCTCGAGAAAAAAAAAAAAAGTAAAAAAGGGGGGAGGCTGGAGAGATGGCTAAGTGGTTAAAATCTTGCTTGTAGTCTGATGGCCCGAGTTCAATTCCCCAGTACCTATGTAAAGTCAAGTACACAAAGTGGTGCATGCATATGGAGTCTGTTTGTAGTAGCAAGAGTCCTTCCCTCTCTGCTTACAAAGAAATTGCTTTTTTTTTTTAAGTTAAAGACAATTTGCTGAAAGCAAAACCGAGTGCCAATTACTATGCTATTGTTTGCTAGAAACAAAGGAGAATATATTTCTCTTGGTAGAAAAAAAGATGTCAGCAAAACACCAATATTTAAATTGTGCTGTACATGAAAGAAATCAATTATATTAATAGAAACTATTAACAATGTTATTTATGTGAAATCTGCCTGATAGCTTTGCCTGTTAAGACAGAGGAAGCAGTTTTCCAGTTGGCTCAGTAATGTACTAATACATTTCTTTATCACCAAAAGTAGGCTGCAGAGTCAAGCATGGTGGCACATGCCTTTAATCCCAGCAACTGGGAGGCAGGGGTGGGAGGATCACCATGAGTTCAAGGCCAGCCTGAGACTACATAGTGAATTCCAGGTCAGCCTAGGCTAGAGCAAGACCCTACCTCGAAAACAAACAAAACAGCAAGAACAAAAAAAGTTGGCTACAGCTTTATTCAAAGAGAAAGCAAAATTGCTTGTTACTATGATCACACCAACAAAAGAATTTCATAACAAGAAGTCAATAAGGGATCATTAAGAAAGACCAATGATATTGGGACTGACGAGATGGCCCAGCAGTTAAGGCAGCAGCTGGAGGTCCTGGCTTAGCATACCCATTTATTCGCAATCTCTCTCTGCTTACAAATACATACATATACACGCACGCACGCACAAAAAAAAAGACCAATGATTTTGATGTACAGGGTCATGAAAGTTTTATACAATATAGGTTTCAAATAGTTTCAAATAGTGTTTCCCAAGATTTTCTATTTCCAATTACCTCAAAGAAAAACAGAATTTTACCAGGCTCCAATTGTCTATAGAGAATTATTAGTTTCCAAGTTTTTCTTTTTTTAATTATCTATTTATTTGTGAGAAAAGAGGGAGGGAGAGAGAAGAAAAGAGGAAGAGAAGGAAAGAGGGAGAGGGGGAGAGAGAAGGAAAGGGGGGGGAGAGAGAGAGAGAGCACAAGCGAGCACGCATACAAGCGAGCACGCATACAAGCGAGCACGCATACAAGCAAGCACGCATACAAGCGAGCGCGCATGGGCACACCAGGGCTTCTAGCCACTGCAGAGTCCAGATGCATGCGCTACTACTCTGTACATCTGGCTTTCTGTGGGTACTGGGGAATTAAGCCTGGACTAAGAAGGCTTTGCAAGTAGTAAGTACCTTTAACTTCTGAGCCATCTCCCCAGCCCCCAAGTTTTTTCAGTAGTAACTATTTTTCATTTGTTCACTTAGCATCAGACATCCAACGAGCGAGACAGAGAGAGAGAGAGAGAGAGAGAGAGGGAGGGAGGGAGGGAGAGAGGAAGCGAGAGATTTTTTTTCTAATTTTTTTTATTTGAAAGAGATCTTGCCTCAAAGAATAAACACTGGAGAAGATGACACTCAACAACTCTGGCCTCTACATGTACACATATCTACATAACCCCACACACATGCAGAAGCGCAGGTGTGTGCACAGACAGACGGGCACATGGGTGCGCACGCGCGCGCGCGCGCGCACACACACACACACACACACACAGACACGAGAAAAAGCAAGAACAATTATAAAAAAATGTAATTCAGGAAAATTTGCTCATTATCAATTTTCTGTGATCTGTTAGAGGCTAACATTATTTAATATTCCTAGGACATTACTATAGGACATTACTATGTAATTTGAGTATCATTCTACTAAAGGAAAAAGTTTTTCAAGAAAGCAAAATACTTACTTCTTTAGATGCATAACCACAGTAGGCAATAAGGTTAATTTTTTCAGTGCTGGCTTTTTTTGATTATTCAACTGCCTGTCTTCCTATTCAGAAAACAAAAAAAAGACTTTAAATAAAGCAGTACTAACTGTTAATAATGAATTCTTGCTAATACAAATCTGAACTTTAAAACAGAGCTCTTCAAAGAAACTCTAATTTTTACCTACAAGAAAGGACAAATGAGCCAAGTATGGTGGCTGTCAGGGTTTGATCCAGGTGTCCCCCACATACAAATGAATGTGTTCTGGGTGATCGATCCTCAGCTGATGGCAGTTTAGATTTTACAAACTCGATGGAGCTGTGTTGTTGGGGGCAGACTTTTGGGGGTTACAAAGCCAGCTTCCCCTTGCCAGTATTTGGCACACCTTCCTGCCATTGTTTGCAGTGCTGTGGCGGAGGTGATGTCCACCCCTCTGCTCATGCCATCATTTTCCCTGCCAGGATGGAGTCTCCCCTCGGGTCCGTAAGCCCATAAACCCATTCCTCCACAAGCCGCTTTTGTTTGGGTTCTTTCTGCACAGCAACTAGAAAGCTGACCGCAACAGTGGCACACACCTTTAATCTCAGTACTCAGGAGGCAGAGGCAGGAGGATCACCTCGAGTTCAAGGCCACCTTGAGACCATATAGTGAATTCCAAGTCAGCCTGAGCTAGAGTGACACTCTACCTCGAAAAGACAAAAAGACAATGAATTGTTCTGCACACTACCAGACTGTATCTATCAGTACCAGTCGAACCAAGACATAGCTTTAATTTAAAATCTTGTCAAGTTTTCATTCAAAATTCTGATCTTTGGAAATACCAGCGTTTTAGTATTGTGTAACTTCTTTTTTAATTATAAAAAAGATTATATCCTACAAATATAGAAGGGTATACCCATCATAAATTTCAACAAGCAAAACACAGGGCTACTTTAGACATTTAGCTACTTCCCCCTCCACCCTTGCATTGTTTGGAAACAAATCCTAGACACAGATAGTTGATCACTGATGCCCCAGCAGGGGCTAGTGATGGAGCTCAGTGGAGGAACACTTGCCTCACATGCACAAGGCCTTGGATTCAATCCTCAGCAGCAGTGTCCCTGAAAGATTAGAATGCAGCTCACTTTTATTCTTTATTGAGCTAATTTATATAATTTGGGTATCTTTTTTTTTTTTTCTCAACACAGGGTCTTACTCTAGCCTAGGCTGACCTGGAACTTAAATCTGTAGTCCCAGGCTGGCTTCGAACTCACAGTGATCCATCCTCCTACCTCTGCCTCTTGAGTGCTGGGACTAAAGGTATGCGCCACCACACCTGGCTATATGTTTTTCTAAACATATGACTAAATAAAAAGACTGTTTTCATGCTTAAAACTGGGAACAGTAAATGCTTTATTAAAAAAGAAAGAATGTTTTTTGGTAGTTTAAGGAGTTTAAAGAAAAAGATGCCACCCACCAACTCAGTGAAGAGGCACCCAGCAGTGACCTATCTCACCTCAGCGGCTTCATTCATCTTGACAATCATGGCACTCACAACGTCATCTGCGTCACTAATGAAGGTGCCACCATCTCGATTACGCCGACGCTTGCCACTCATGCTCTTTTTCCGTTGCAACATCATCTCAAAATCCGACAGAAAGTCCATGCTAAGGAGTAACACAAAATCAAAAAAATGTGATTTTTTAATTACATATTATCTTTCATGACACTCAAATTGCCTGATTTTAACTCAAAAGAAGTGCTACTTTTTTTCTTTTTTCTCAATTTTTTAATTATCCATAATTAGATACACTTAAGGGAATAATAAGGGAATAATGTGTTGATGTGTCCAATTCCCCTATTTCCCTCTTCCCTGTCCCCAGTCAGTTGGATATCCTTCTCCGTGGGCAGTCTGGATTAGTCCATGGGGTAGGGGGTTGTGAATAGCCTAGGAGTTAACCCGATTCCGCCCCCCCTTTGCATGTTGTTACTGAGGTGGGCAATGTCTCTGGATATTCTCCCCCACCATGACTCTTACAATCTTTCCGCCCCCTCTTCCGCTCAGTTCCCTGGGTTATGGTGGGTGAGTATTAAGGCTGCTTTGTTGTTGAGGCTATAGGAGCCTCTGTAAGGAAGTGCTACTTTTTAAACAAGTGCCACCATTCATGATTATTAAAAGAACAGCTGATCTCAGATGCCATGTCCAACTCCCGTTCTATTTCAACAGTTAAGCATTAATCAGCAACAAAACTAAACTTTCATACACTACACCCGTGCCTTCCATTAGCTTGAGAAGGAATATTTCATAGCCACATTCAGGAATTAATTTAGTGTTAGCTGTACTGCGTTTTTAAGGAATAGGGTAGTGTTCAATGGTTTGAGTGCTTGTTTTGTATAGCAATGGCTAGAAAAAAAGATAAACTGCTACTTTTTAGAGATGGGAACCAGAACTTAGTGAGCTGAAGTACGTCAACAGTAGAAGCCAGGAATCTAGAAAGGGGCCATGAAGGAGGGAGGAGAGGACAGGGCTTAAACAGAGGAAATAGTCTGTACAGGAACTGAACACTGGGGGTGGAAAGGTCTAACTGAGTCAGGAGAGGGCGATAGAGAAGACAGAGTGGGAGGAGGGCCATTCAAAGCCAAAGATATTAGGAATATACTATATGGAAACCTAGTTCTTTGACAGCTAATTAAAATGATGTATAGTTTAACAACAACGAAAAAAGTTTGGGCAGAAGCACCCTGTGGGGTGGATAATGCTGCATCCACAAACCATAGGTTACTAAAGGAAAAGCCCAGTGCCAAGGGCGAGATTCCTCCCAGCAAGTTGGTCAGGGAGGCCCCAGAGGCCCCTAAATACAGGCTATTGTCAAGGCTCTTGGTTGCCCACCAGAACATTAGGCCTGCCTAATATTAGGCCCATTAACATGTCAGGAATGTGGCGGGGGGGGGGTAGAGAGGAGGATGAGAGGTGTAAGGACGTCAGGATAGAAAAGGAAGCCGGGCGTGGTGGCGCAAGCCTTTAATCCCAGCACTCGGGAGGCAGAGGTAGGAGGATTGCGTGAGTTCAAGGCCACCCTGAAACTACATAGTGAATTCCAGGTCAGCCTGGACTAGAGTGAGACCCTACCTCGAAAAACCAAAAAAAAAAAAAAATAATAATAATAATAGAAAAGGGACTAATTGGAAAGAAGGGGTTCAGTGAAAATGGGGTAGGGAAGGCTGGATAAAAGAGAGTAATGGGAGATTATGATCAATATATACACATATATGTATTCATTAAAACTGTCAAAAGTTTTCACAGTATCACGCCTTACATCCTACACTTACACTAATTCAAAGTATATCAAAGACCTAAATATAAGAGCTAAACTTAAAAAAATTTTTTTTTAAATACTGGGGCAAATCATGACATACATTTGTCAATGCACTCTTAGCTACTACAATAAAAGCATGAGCAACAAATGAAGCTAAAAGACTGAAAAATACTGTTTAGGGATTCTTCCAGCTCTTGCTTTGAAATAAAATTTATTCTTTTAAACTCTTGAAAAAACATACTGTTTACACTGTCAAGTCCAAAAATAATTGATTACATACTTTAAATGAATCAGAATGGGAGAAAGCATCTTTAAACTATGTCTGGTAAGGAATACAAATCTGGATATGTAAGTCAGCAGCAAAAAGAAACATCCAGGGCTGGAGAGTTGGCTCAGCATTTAAGGCACTTGCCTCCAGTGCCTAAGGCCCTGGGTTCAATTCCCCAGGTCCCACATAAGCCAGACCCACAAGGTGGTGGCCCTGGTGCTCTCTCTCCCTCTCTCTCTCATCTATGCTTAATAAAGAAAATAAATAAACAAATAAATAAATATTTTTAAAAAAAGAAACATCCAACTTAGAAATGGGTGAAAGGTTTTATGAAGAACAGACTGGCTTTCTCTACCTTACTGTACATTACACAAAGCAGTGACATATTCAGGCTGTGCCTTGTCCTGAGTAACTCTATTTTACAAAGTAACATAAACGCAGAGGCAGGAGCTCCCCATGAACATAGACACGACAAGCGGTCCAGCACCACCCATAAACAGACTGGAGCACATCAATGCGTGGGCATGTTACACCCATATCAGAAAAATCAGAGCAGGGGAGGCTGTGACACCCTCACCCAAAAAGAGGAGGACACTTAGCACTGCAGTGGTGAAGGTACCACCAACCTGTCATCTGACACACAGTGTGTATATCAAGGGACAGACAGAACCCACTCCCCACTATTTAGGTGGAAGGGCAAAGATCATAGTTTAAAGTTTCTTTTAAAGGTGATTTAAAAAAAAAATAAGCCAGGCGTGGTGGCTCATGCCTTTAATCCCAGCACTGGGAGGCAGAGGTAGGAGGACTGCTGTGAGTTCAAGGCCACCCTGAGACTACATAGTGAATTCCAGGTCAGCCTAGACTAGAGTGAGACCCTACCTCGAAAAACTAAAAAAACAACAACAACAAAAAAAAACCTCTAGCAGTGTGTGTGTGGTGGTGCACGCCTTTAATCCCAGCACTCAGGAGGCAGAGGTAGGAGGATCGCCGTGAATTCGAGGACAATTTGGGACAGAGTTCCAGGTCAGCTTGGGCTAGAGTGAGACTCAACCTTGAAAAACAATAAAACAAACAAACAAACAAAAAAGCTCTAAAATTGGTGCAGTTTTGGTTGCATTTGACTCTGAGTATACCACAAATAATTGCATTCTATACTTTATATGAATCAAATGTATATGAATTTTTTGGCATGTGAATTATAGCTGTGAAAGAAATATTAAAATTGTCAAAAAAAAAACAACTCAAACAATGTGACAAAGGATGAAATCTTTAGATCTGCTTAGAGCCCCAGACCTATATAGCACACTTTGCCACTGCATATAAATTCAAATGTCCAAAAGTACTACCCAACTCATTCTGCTTAAATCTTACACATCACTAAGAATGAAAAAGAACACTAATTTTTCTTTTTCATTTTTTTTGTTTTTCGAGGTAGGGTCTCACTCTAGCCCAGGCCGACCTGGAATTCACTATGTAGTCTCAGGGTGGCCTTGAACTCAAGGCAATCCTCCTACCTTTGCCTCCCGAGTGCTGGGATTAAAGGCATGCACCGCCACGCCCAGCAAGAACACTAATTTTTAAGGTACTATCTTTGTAACTGTAAACCAGTAGCTCATCATTCTATGCATGTATGGCACTTTTCACAGTGTAAGACTTTCTCAACAGTTTCTATCTTACACAAAAGAAAGATACAATTAAGCAGTATCTTGCTATTGACTTTATTCTTCTGACCACTTAAAATAAGCTTTTTTAAAAAATAGAATATTTTCCAGTAGAGTTTATCTGAGGAATCATAAATTAAAGAGGCTGGTACCATATAATGATAATGTTATCATCTAAGACATATGAGAAAAGGGCAAATTAACAGTCAAATAACAGCAAATAACTGATAACAGCACTATATAGAGGCGAAGGGAGAAAAATAGGAACACACTCCCTTCTGAATTTTAGAATCAAAATAAAAAAGCAAAGTTTTAAGTATCTACCTCCATGGTTTTATAGTTCTCTTAGTTTTTAAAATAAAAAAAAAGTGACTTACTGTTTTCCTCTCTTTATGTTATCATCAGAATCAGAGTCTTCTTCTTTTACCTGTGCTTCACTTTTTTCTTCCTCCAAATCTTCTTGGTTAAAACCCTAAAGGTACAGCTGAGTTAGCCAAAGCCATCATAACCACGTGTAGTCATTTAAATAAAGTTTTAATTTGTCTCCAGCCTCCTGGCTGGAGATGTCACCTTGGCCAGACCCTAGATCCTAGGCTCTAGCCCTAAAGTGTTTCTGGGGGCAGATCTATCGGTATGCAAAGAACGGTCTGAGCTCAATCTAGAGTTCCCTGCAGTGTTTTGCAATTTGAGTGTACCTGCTTGCTACTAGTGGTGGGTTTTCCCCTCTTGGTGTGGATCTTTAAGTTCAAATAAATCCCTTCTTCCCATAAATTGTGTCTGGTTTGGAGGTTCATTCCAGCGGTGTGAGCTGTCTACAACACCACCTTACAGACTTTCTTCTTTGTGAACTGCCTTTATAATTTTTTACATGTTTAATATATGTTCACAAAGAAAAACTAGGCATCAAAAAAAATGTAGCATGAGCTTTGGGAGGGCTAGAGAGATAGCTCAGAAAGAAACAGCAGCCCCTAAGCCCAGCTGGTAGCTCACACCAATAACCTCAGCATTAGAGAGCCTGAAGTAGGAGGATCCCTGAGTTCCTGGTCAGCCTGGGTCACCTCACCACAAATAGCATAGCATCTCAAGCTAAGGGAGAAGCACACTTATAGAAAGTGCAGTTCAAGTACTCAATTAGGGGAACATGCTTAAAGGTACTTGTATGAAAATGTTTTATGAAACCCATGTACAATAACTGTATGTTATTATTATTATTATTTTGGTTTATTGAGGTAAGGTCTTGGTCTAGCCCAGGCGGACTTAGAATTCACTCCGTAGGCCCAGGCTGGCCTTGAACTCACAGTGATCCTCCTACCTCTGCCTCCCAAGTGCTGGGATTAAAGGGGTGCACTAGTATACCTGGTGTGCTTAAGTTTAAGGCTGTGCCTTCTGGTTATTCCTTGTTACTTTGCTCCTCAGATAATGAGCAGATTCTTTTTGTTTTTGTTTTTCGAGGTAGGGTCTCGCTCTAGTCCAGGCTGACCTGACCTGGAATTCACTATGTAGTCTCAGGCTGGCCTTGAACTCACAGCGATCCTCCTACCTCTGCCTCCTGAGTACTGGGATTAAAGGTGTGCGTCACCACGCCCAGCTTAATGAGCAGATTCTTAAAAGCATTTCTAGTTGTCTACAGCAGAACATTCGGTCTAAATTGCCTAGACTTCCACTGCTACAGCAAGAAGCTCCATAAAATATTATGTCTACCCTTCAACACATCTTTGTCTCTTAATGCGATCCCTCACTACATTAATTCAACTGTTATTGCCCTTTTGTGCCTTTGTGTATTTCACTTGAATTTTTTTTTTTTACTTTAGATCTTTCTCCTGAATACATGAGTTGTATATCCATAGGGATAAACTGGAATCATGTGTTTAAAAACTGCTGCTATAAAAACCAAAGTCAAAAATAAAATAGTCCCATCTAATACTTACTGTAAATTCTTCTTCCTCTTCATCACCAGATTCTCCAAATATGTCTGCAATGAGATTTCTATAATAGAAACAAATACAGAAACATTCATTTGTTTTCCTCCCGTTTGTACAAGTTTTTTGTTTGTTTTGTACAAGTTTTTTGTTTGTTTTTCATGGTAGGGTCTCACTCTACCCCAGGCTGACCTGGAATTCAGTATGTAATCGGAGAGTGGCCTTGAACTCATGGCACTCCTCCTACCTCTGCACCCCAATTGTTGGGATTATAAGTGTGTACCACCACACCAAACTTCACAGGTATTTTAACAGTAAGGTATAATTTATGTACAGATCTTAAGTATCCAATTCAATGGGCTTGAACAAATGCATATACAGCCAGCTCCCTAATCAAGATGAACAATTTCATTTCCTCAAAACTTCCTCTAGAGCCCTTTCAAGTCAGTTCTCCAATATCCAGGTCCTAGAGACAACTACCACTGATTCCCAACACCAGGTCTTAAATTTGCTTATTCTTAAACTTCATGGAAATGGAATCCTATGTCTTCTTTGACACCTTCATTTAACACATTTCTGAGACCCATCCACCTTGTAGTATATGTAGCAATAGTTCACAACTGAATCCTATTGCCCAAAGTCATGCAATTAAGTGATATTACACCTCACTAGGAAATCCTAACATAAGTTTAAAAAACGTAAAAAGATAAACCCTATCTACTAGTCAGAACCCTTGAAAACTCACATTCTACTGCCACTTACTCTTCTTCATTGCCCGATTCACTATCACTCCCAAAAAGATCCTTCTCTTCATTTTTCTTAGCAGACACTTCTTTCCCAGCATCGTCTTCACTGTCGGATGCTACAGGCTTCTCTCTTTTGCTTGACTTATCTGATACATCACTGTCAGAGTCATCAGCATCAGAGACCACACGACTCTTCTTTGCTGCTGTGAAGGAAAATTACCATTTATCTTATCATGGCTAATGTATTACTAATTGTAATCAGTGCCTCAAAATGTCAGCACAAGGAAAATAAAATCAGGATCTCCCTTCAACACCTGATTTAGAATAAAAAACAAACAACAACAAAAAACACACCCCATAAATTGGTCTGGAGTGTAGTTTAGTGATAGAACATTTACCGAGCATGCATGAGACCATGGGTTCCATCCCCACCAACAGAAATCCAAAACAGGCACATTCAGGGACATCTTAAAAATTATCTGCTGTTTTCTTTGGGAAAAAGCAGCTAAGCGATGCATCGGAGGCCATCTTTCTTTTCAGGGAATGGAGAATGAGGTCAGCCTGATGGGCAGAGCTGGTAGCCTTCCCATGCTGGGTAGTATTTGAACAAGACGGTACATTCCTTTGGAGGAATATTATATTCTCCATGTTCTTTAGTTGTTGGTGGTCAGTTTGAAGAAATGTCTTATCTTTCTTGATAATTTGACAATATCAGATTTTGGGGTAAGACAGCAGGCTAGGGCCATAGAGATGACTCAGTAGTTTAAGGCACTTGCTCGCAAAGCCTGACAGCCTGGGTTCGATTCCACAGTACCCATGTAAATCATATGCACAAAGTGGTGCATGCACCCGGAATTTGTTTACAGTGAGAAGCAGCAGCCCTGGCATGCCCATTCACTCTGTTTGCAAATAAATAAAAATGCTGCTGCAGAGACGGCTCAGCAGTTATAAAGGTGCTTACTTACAAATAAATAAATGAAAAGAGCAGATGATGTTCCATGGCAGAAAAGCAAGTGAAACAGCCTCAGCCACCCAGTTCCCTGGCAGGAGGCACAGAAGCTATTTCCAAAAGATAAGCCAGATGAATGCTCAACAGTCCTACCCTGGGAACAAGGTCATAGTTTCACAAGCCTCAAATCCATGGGTTTTAACACAGCAGTGATTTAGTGGACAAGCCAGTGACTGAGAAATCTCATTTTATCACTGTAAGACTAAGGGAGCAAAGACTATTACTAAAACCTGAGTCCTTGGGTGAGGGAAGATCCAGAGAGGTAGTTGTAGAGAACAGGACGGGTAGACAAGATGGGCCAGAAGGAACAGGTGGCAGGAGGCTCTGGCTCAGGTTGTAAAGAGCATGAGGAGACAGACAGCCCACCCTTGCTACTTGGGACCAGACCTCATCTATGAGAATCACTTGGGAGTTTGACAGCTCTGAGCTAGAGGCTATCAGACAGATCAAATTCTAAAGCCACCTATACATCTAAGAACTCTGAATTTCCTGGGGTATCCATGATAATCATAGCATCATTCTCCGGTAAGGTGATCAATACTCGGGAAGCCTAAAAATAAGGAGGCAGGTCCCTCTGCAAGGAGAGGTCTTAATGTTGTGGTTGCTTCCTACACTCCCACCTCACCTGGGAGACACCACTCAAGTAAAATAGCCATCCATACCTCAGGGTGTGTGATGAAAGTTATTGAAACAATCTGCCAGGTCCTCAGCATGAAAAGCTAACAGTGGCCAGCAGAGGTGGCCCAATACACACAGAAAAAGAAGTCACTGTGACAACTCTGGAAGACATCAGATACCTATCCAAAACAGACACAACCAAAGTATAAACCAAGGGAAAGGCCAGAGTTCCCAAGTCAACCGACCTTCCCCTACTTCATATGCACATCACTATAAGTCTCTAATTTTCAAGGCACGGAAAGAAGCTCTTCCAACACCTCATCTTTTTTCCCATATGACTTTTTCTACATTTAGCAGGATTTTTTTCCAGTATCGCATTTTTTATAAAGTTTTGTTGTTGTTGTTATTCCCCTTTGTGCATTCATCCAATTTTATTCATGTATTTTTTCCCATTCTTGGGCAATTTTTTCTTTCCATAGTTTTATTTGCAACCAATATTTCTTTCCTCCTTCCCCTTCTACATTTAGTAGTATTTTGACTTTACCTCACATGCATAGAAGCCAGAGGACAACCTAGAGTGCCATCTTTAGGCATGCCATCAACCTCTTTTGGAGACAGGGTCTTTCATTGGTCTGAAGCCTACCAATTAGGCTAGACTGGTTGACCAGCAAGCTCCAGGAATCCTGTCTCTAGACAGGAATCCTCCCTAGAATTGAGATTACAGGCATGTACCTAGCACTTTTACATGGGTCTTAGGGATTGAGTTGAGGTCTACTTGTAAAGTGAGTACTTTACCAACTGAGCCATCTTCTCAGCCCGTTTTTTTTTTTAATTATTATTTGATTTTTTTAAACTACCCTTCTTTTATAGCTATCTAGGTTTATTTTTGAACTTTTCACTATTAAAACCTTTTGTTTTCAGGCTGGAGAGATGGCTCAGCAGTTAAGGCACTCGCCTCCAGTGCCTAAGGTCCTGGGTTCAATTTCCCAGGACCCACATAAGCCAGAACCACAAGGCGGTGGCCCTGGTTCTCGTTCTCTCTCTCTCTCTCTCTCTCTCTCTCTCTCTCTCTCTCTCTCTCTCTCTCTCTCTCCTTGAAAATGAATAAATAAAATATTTAAGAGAGAGAGAGAGCACACCAGAGCCACCACCTTGTGGGTCTGGCTTATGTGGGTCCTGGGGAATTGAACCCAGGGCCTTAGGCACTAGAGGCAAGTGTCTTAACTGCTGAGCCATCTCTCCAGCCCAATAAAATATTTTTTTTAAAAACCTTTTGTTTTCTGGGGCTAGAGCAATGGCTCAGTGGTTAAGGCACGTGCCTGCAAGGCCTAACAAAGAAAAACAAGACACATAAAGATCAAGGCAACATGACTTGTCCAAAATACCTCAACTTCTCAACTACTGAACTCAAAGGTACTGAAATTAGTAAAATACCAAATGAAGATTTCAAAAGTTTTCTGGTAAAAATGATCAGTGACTTGAAAGAGGACATCAACAAGCACATGAATTCAACCCAAACTCCAGAAAGGAAAGTGAGCAACATAAAGGAGAATCAGGAAAACGGAACAGAAAATAAGAAATGTGGATGAAAAAAGGTAGCAACTGTAAGAAAAATTCGGCAAGAAAATGAAGATTTTGAGAAAAAGGGTGAAAATGAAGAGTGCATCAGATAATGCGACCGTATGTACAGTACTCTTCCACCTCTAACAGCTGTGAAGTTGTATGGGAGCATGAATTTCCCAAGAAAAATACACTGCATAAAAACGAAGCAAGTAAGAGGGAAAAGTAGGGAAACACTGGCCTAGTCAAGGACTTTCCAGTTGCTCATAAAGTAAAACCACTAATCAACAATTGGGACCGCACAAAATTAAAAAGCTTTTGTACAACAAAAAAACACTGTGACCAGAGCAAAGAGGCAACCTACACAAGGGGAGAAAATCTTTGGCAGCTATACATCTGACAGAGGATTAATATCAAGGATCTACAAAGAACTCAAAAAACTAAATAATAAGAAATCAAACAACCCAATCAAAACATGGACTACAGAATTGAACAGAGTTCTCAAAATAATAAATGCAAAGGGGCTACAAACACCTAAAAACATGTTCTGCATCCTTAGCAATCAGGGAAATGCAAATTAAAACTACTCTGTCAGAATGACTACCACCAAGAAAACAAATGATAGATGCTGGTGAGGATGTGGAAAAATAGGAACCCTTCTACACTGCTGGTGGGAATGTAAACTGGTATAGCCATTGTGGAAAGCAGTGTGGAGGTTCCTGAGACAGCTGAAAATAGACTTATCATATGGCATATAGCCTAACAATACTAGTCACTGCCCTAGAGATACCTGCTCTTCCATGTTTATTGCAGCTCTATTGACAATAGCTGGGAAATGAAACCAACCTAGATGTGTCTCAACTGATGAATGGATAATGAAGATGTGGTTCATTTATACAATGAAGTACTATTCAGCTGTAAAGAAAAATGAAATTATGAAATTGGCAGGGAAATGAATCCACCTGGAAAGGATCATACTAAGTGAGGTAACTCGGGCCCAGACAGCCAAATACTGCGTGTTCTCCCTCATATAACAGCAATGTCAGTAACCATAGATTGCTAACAGAAAAACTTCAGTACCAGGGATGGGATACCTTCCAGTGAGTTATTGGCCAGGGAGGTTCCTAGGACCCCCAAAGCATTACAGGCCATTGCCAAGGCTCTTGGTTGCCCACCAGAATGAGATGATAAGACCCTACTGTTAAAGACCACATATGCTTGGGCTAAAGGTCATTGAGAAATCAAGCTGGAGCTGAGCTGGAAACCTCCCTGTTAACCAGCTGACAAAAAGCTGGAAAAAGCTACAGCTGCAAGCATCCCTATGGGAGAGAAAAGATATAAACAGTGGTGAACAGCAGTAATAAGCCTTAATACTGGCCAGCCAGGCCAAATTTGCCAACTGAGGCAATAATGGCATGTCTATTGTGGGGGAAATCAACTGCTCTCTAATTGGAATCAAGACCTGTTCCACAGAAGGGAATACAAGCCTGGTGCTGAAGACCCAGTTGAAAGCTTATGGTGGGGGAGGTCATGAGTCCTAGGGGAGTAATACCTGCTGTTGTCTGGCTAAATGCATATATTATACCCACCAAACTACCTTATAAGCACTTTTTTAAAAATATGAGCACACCCATATAATAATGCTACTCTCACTTTTGGCTAGAGAAACTTCTCTTTTTCAAATGGAGGTGACCAATAGAATAACTCAAAAGACATCATGGTGCTGAAAAATGAGAGTTGAGTTTTCAGTACTGGAACATCTCTATCACACTTCCCAAGGCTCAGGGTCAGGCGGAAGAGATGGAGGAAAGATTGTAAGAGTCAAAGGAAGGGTAGGACTGCTTACAACACAAACTTTCAGACACAAAATGGCCTTGATATTCATGACCTCAAGTGCCTGATAGTAACTATACATAATGGAAGGAAAAGATGATGACACTGAAACAAAACAGAGACTGAGAGGGGGAAGAGATATGAGAGGGAGTGGGGAGGGAATCATAATGGTTTACGGTCTATAATTAAGGAAGCTATCAATAAAAAGTAAAAAAATAAAAATGTAGCAAGTAGCCAGGTCCCAGCACATGGGAGGCAGAAGTAGGATTGTTGTGACTTTGAGGCCACCCCAAGACTACATAATTACAGGTCAGCCTGGACTACTAGAACCCCCCCAAAAAAAGTTGTAATAAAAAAAATTACCTGGAGAATGTGTGTGTGTGTATGTATGTATGTATGTATGTATGTATGTATGTATGTATGTATATATCTATCTCCTGGAAAACAGGATCCCAGGCAGTAAACAAACACTCTGCAGAGACAGAGATGTGGGGTCTCTCAATAGAGAACACAATGACAACAAATGAGAAGTGGCTCTAGTGACCCAGCAGATGGAGCCCCAGCTAAGTGGACACATCCAGGGGTCTTCATGTGAACATGGTTCTCTGAAGCCAGTGCCCCCTACCAAAGAGGAAAATCTAAGTATTTTACACTGGCCATTTATTCTTGGCCACACTCATCCTTTCAAGCAGCCAGAAATTACTATGTGCTGTTGGAACTAAAAGGAAATTTAGCTAATAACCAAGGGAAATGAGTGTCTTTCTTAGTTGTGTTTGAGAATATCAAGTTGAACCACAGGATACAGACTGAACATAACAGGAAAAGAGATGTTTCCCATATAAGGTAGGCAATAAGCTACAGGCCCAAGTACTCCCTTACTAGCTTTCTCTTCGTCCTCGCTGTCAGAAAGCACAGCAGCCTTCCGCTTTGCTGTTTTCTCCTCATCGTCCTCTTTTTCTTCATCTTCCTCACTGTCCACTTTTGGCCTCTTGGGTTCTTCCTCCTCACTGTCGGAGCTGTGGATCCTTTTTCTGTCTGCCTGGCTCTCGGAGTGAAAGCTATCGTTCTGCACTCCAGAGTCCTCCCCCTTGTTCTCCCCGTCACTGTCATCCGACTCTGGTTTCTGCTTGTGTCTGGAGGCATCCTCAGCTTCGGAATCACTAGCAGGTGCTTTTTGAGGTTCCTCACTCTCAGAGTCACTGACACGGGGCCTGGGGAGCTCCTCGTTTTCAGAATCACTGGCCTGGTGTTGTGGGGGGCCCTCACTCTCAGAGTCACTGACGCGGGGTTTGGGGAGCTCCTCGTTTTCAGAGTCACTGGCCTGGTGCACCGTTGGTGGGTCCTCACTCTCTGAATCACTGACTCGGGGTTTGGGAAGCTCCTCATTTTCAGAGTCACTGGCCTGGTGCCTTGGGGGATCCTCACTTTCTGAGTCACTGACCCGAGGTTTGGGGAGCTCCTCACTCTCTGAATCGCTCATCTGAGGTTTTGGAGGCTCCTCATTCTCCGAATCACTGGCCTGGGGTCTTGAGGGCTCCTCACTCTCAGACTCACTAGCTTGAGGCTTCAGAGCATCTTCTGTTTCAGAGTCACTGGCAGGACTCTTTGGGAGTTCCTCTACCTCGGAGTCACTTGCAGCCTGCTTTCCAGCCTCTTCGTTCTCAGAGTCACTCGCATGCCCATTAAGCAGCTCCTCGTTCTCAGAGTCACTTCCAGGTAACTTCCTGGTCTCCTCACTCTCAGAGTCACTCCCATGCTGATTGACATCCTCAATTTCAGAATCACTTGCAGGAGGCTCTGCACGCTCCTCACTTTCAGAGTCACTAGCATTAAGATTTGAGGGCTCATCATTCTCAGAGTCTGTCACATGATGTCTTTTGATCAAGCCATCTTCTCGATCGCTTGTTTCATTCTGAAAGCATGAGAAAACATTAGCAATGTGCAAACAAAATTTATAGTAAAATCTTAAACTATCACAGCAGTTCGTTAAATGTAGGTAGGACTATGTACTTAACACATAATTTTCATCCAATACCTACACAGAAACATCCCACTTTAAGTTAAGGCCAATGTGTGGAGTGGCTTACCATAATTTGGCTCTCAAAGAGGAGAAATATAACCAAATCTATAAAGCATATCCCCAGGTTATTATGTACAGGATATTTTTAACAATCTAGATATTGGGGCTGGAGAGATGGTTTAGTGGTTAAAGGCACTTTCTTGAAAAGCCTGTCTGCCCAGGTTTGATGTACCAGTAACCACATAAAGCCAGACACAACAAGTGGCACGTATATCTGGATTTCATATACAATGGCAGGAGGCCCTGGTGTTCTCTCAAATAAATCTAGATTTTAAAAACATCAAAGCCTAACTTCCTCATATAAATCTAACTCCCAAAAATCTATTTTTCAAAGAACTATATGACAGCACATGTCTGTAATCCCAGTACTCAGGAGGCAGAGGCAGGAAGTTCAAGGTCTTCCTTGGCCACATAGATAGACTTTAAGACTAGCCTGGGATACATAGACCTTGTCTGAAATAAATAAATAAATAAACAACCAAATAAGAAAGAGAAAGACAGACAGCAAGATAGCAAGCAAGCAAGCATGAGTGGTGGCACATGCCTTTAGTTCCAGCACTCAGGATGTTGGGGAAAAAAAAGAAGGGGGGGGGCTAGCATACCTTAAATTCCAGCACTTGGGAGGCTGAGGTAGTAGGTAGGAGGATTGCTGCTGAGTTCAAGGTCAACCTGGAGCTACGGAGTGAGTTCTAGGTCAGCCTGGCTAGAGTGAGACCCTACCTTGAAAAAAAAGGGGGGGGGGGCACTTAGTACAAATGCTTGGCCCTTTCATGTTGGTACATTTTCTCCTTAAAACAGTGCTAAGAAATCAGGCTTCAACATAAACAGGTTTTGTGGCTCATTCCTGTAGTTCTCAGGTGGCTGAGGAAGGCGTATCAAGAGTTTGAGGCCTACCAAGGTTATACAGTAAGGTTGTGTCTCAAAACAGAACAGAGAGGGCTGGAGAGATGGCTCAGTGGTTAAGGCACTCGCCTCCAGTGCCTAAGGCCCCGGGTTCAATTCCCCAGGACCCATATAAGCCAGACCCACAAGGTGGTGGCCCTGGTATTCTCTCTCTCTCTCTCTCTCTCTCTCTCTCTGTCTCTGTCTCTCTGCTTGAAAATGAATAAATAAAATATTTAAAAAAAAAAAAAAACAGAACAGAGAAAAGAAAGGCTTAAGTAGTCACAACTATGTTTCTAGTAACCCTGGTGTGGGGGGATACACAAAATTAAATATGCCAAATACAAGTAACTAATAATTAGTTTTAGTATTTAGAGCACTATCTAGAGCTTTAAGTTTCAATAATAATAATAATAATAATAATAATAATAATAATAATAATAATGTTCTTGCTTAAAGAATACAAATAGAGGGACTGGAGATGGCTCAGTGGTTAAGGGCAATTGCTTGCAAAGCCTACAAGCCTGGGTTCAATGCCCCAGCCATCCACATAAAGCCAGACAGCATTCATTTGTATAGGCAAGAAACCCTGCACACTCACACATACACATGAATAAACTGAAATTGACCATTCACCATTCAAAAACAGTTAACAGAAGCTGGGTGTGGTGACACACACCTTTAATCCCAGCACTCAGGGAGGCAGAGGTAGGAGGATCGCTGTGAGTTCAAGGCCAGCCTGAGACTATATCAAGACCATACCTCAAAAAAAAACAAAAACAACAGAAAAATGAGGTGAGGGATGGAGAGATGGCTCGGCTGTTAAGATGCTTGCCTGGTCCTCCAGAAAGAGAACTATTGGGAAACAGTGGTGTGTGGTGGTGGAAAAGAAAAGCTCCCTCGGTTTTTGGAGGGAATAACTTTAGAAAATACTTAAATGGCTAAGTTAACTTGGTGCAGTTAAGAATTAAACTTGTCAATTTTGACATTGCTGTTACATCTGAAATAAACTTATGTGATGTTCTGGTAAAAAGATGCTTGCCTGAAAAACCTGATGACCTGGGTTTGATTGCCTAGTACCCAAATAAAGCCAGATGCACAAAGAGGTGTAAGGCATCTGGAGTTCATTTGCAGCCTCAGGGGGCCTTGGTGTGCCCATTCTCTCTGTCTCTCTTCTATCTCTCTCTACTAAATAAACAAATAAACAGTTTTTGTTTCTCAAGGCAGGATCTTGCTCTAGCCCAGTATGACTTGGAATTCACTATGTAGTCTCAGGATGGCCTCAAACTCATGTCAATCCTCCTACCTGTCTACAGAGTGCTGGTGGAGTAGCTCTTTTTATTCGTTACCCTTTGCTTGAGAGTGCAAGTGGTGGGCTGGAGAGATTGCTCAGTGGTTAAGACACTCACCTGCAAAACCTAACAACCTGAGCTTGATTCCCTAGTGCCTACAGAAAGTTAGATGCACAAAGGGGCACATGTGACTTGAGGCCCTGGCATGCCCATTCTGTCTGTCTCTCTCTGCTTGCATCTGGCTTTACGTGGGTACTGGGCAATCGAACCCGGGTCTGGCTTAAAAATATTTTTTTTTAAAAAAGGGGATGAGGGGGAAAAGGGGGGGGGGAATAAATGGCTATAGTACAGGATGGGTAAGAACCAAAGCAGCACACAGAGCTCCGTATTCTTTTCTCTGAAGTACCATCAATAGCACGACTCAGCTCTAACCATGCTAAATTTCAGTGTCAAGAACTGAAATTGTAAATCCCCTAGAGAGATGACCTAACTGGCCAAGACAATATCAGATGTGACTCAACTCATTACAACCCCAGCAGAGGCCCAGCCCTGAAGGAGAGAGCATGAACTAGGCAATCATCCCAGAATTCCTCTGCTACCTGACTCTGGATTTCCAGAGACATGGGACACACTGCAGAACAAGCCACCATCCACAGGGACATTGACAATTGTGAAACTTAATTTCTATCAATTCTTGTGTTTTCTGAAATACTTTATTTATTTGTAAGGGAGAGTGTGAGTGCCAGGGCCTCTAGCCACTACAAACTCCAGGTACATGCGCCACTTTGTTCATCTGGCTTTATGTGGGCACTGGGGAATCGAACCTGGGTCATTAGGCATTGCAGGCAAGTGCCTTAACCGCTGAGCCATCTCTATCAATTTTTAATGGGTTTCATAGTAACCCACTCATCCATTATATATAGCAAGACAGAGGAAGAAAAATCACTTCAATGCCAAGTTCTAGTCAGTAGACTCAAGGAGGAAGTAAGACATCACAGAATTTGAGAATAGTATATTAGAAATTACAAAGTTAAAGCTAAGTTACCAATATTCAAAAGTTTGACTTTTTTTAAATATTAAACTAGAACCTCAACCAACTTTTTAGAAGTCAAACATGAAAACAAGAAACCAGCAGTAGAAAATGCCATTGAAATGGCATCATCTTTTATTTTACTTAGTTACTCATGTAGAGACAAGGATCATGTAGCTCAGGCTGCCGTTGAACTTATGTAGCTGAGAATAACCTTGAACTTCTGATCCTCCTGCTTCTACCACCTAAGTACTAGAATTACAAGCATATGGCCCTGCTTTATGCAATACTGGGAATTGACCCCCATGGCTCAATGGAGGCTGTGGTAACGGACAAGAAGAACAACTGAGTCCTCTGTGGTTTGAATAGGAGAATATGGAAGTTTTACCAGTCAAGGACTTCAAGCACAGGACTACTTAGTGGTCACTGGAAGGACGGCTTTTCCCTACATGACTACTTCCTTACCTGCTTTCCTACCTAGGCTCAAATGCAACTTTGTAGTAAGGCCTACACAGACCTCATATTGAACATGGAAAATCTGCCCACCATCCTGGCACCCTTCCCTCTGCTCCAATTTTCTTTCTCTGTATCATGTCACCATCTAACCAATTATAAGTTTTTTTAGTGTACATCGTTTTAGTATCTTTCTCAGAAAAATAAATCCAAGGATGGGATTTTGACTTCTAGCCACTGTGATAGTTAAGTTTTGTCTTCAACTTGACCTTTTCAATTATCTTGGGTGGGTCTCTGATGTACACAGGAAGACAGTTCTCTCAGCAGGGGGCAGGATGTGAGGAAGCTCAGGGAAGGTAGAAATAAACATCCCTTCCTGGGAGAGCAGTGCAGGAAGGAAATTCCAGAGACTCAGAAAGCCAGCAAGTCTGGGATAGGGTTGCAAGACCCCATCCTAAGGCTATATGAGGGGGAAAGAAATCTCTCCCCCTGCCTCCCTTCTAGTCTGCTCCTCTGCATTGGAATGCATTCCTCAGCCTTCCAGCCTGCAATGAAAACCAGCAGCTCCCCAGGAAGCCTTCAGTGCTAGATTGGGGCTGCTGAGGCATCCAGCCACAGGGACTAAATGGCTACCTGTTCCTTGACTCTAGGGCTTGCTGACTGCTATTGTGGGACTGTGAGCTAATCCAATAAATCCCTTTTTACTACAATTTATTCTATTGGTTCTGTTCTTCTAGAGAACCTTGACTAATACTGATACATCCCAAGCACCTAAAAAGGCCTGACACACAATTTAAAAAACACAACAACAATGCATGGGGGGGGGGATGCTCAGTGATTAAAAGCTTGCTTGCAAAACCTGACAGCCCACATTTGATTCCCCAGGAGGTGGTTCGAAGTCGCAGCAAGCCCTAATCTCTCTAAACAAAAACAATAAAACTGGGCTGGAGAGATGGCTCAGCGGTTAAGGCACTTGCCTCCAGTGCCTAAGGTCCCGGGTTCAATTCCCCAGGACTCACATAGGCCAAACCCACAAGGTGGTGGCCCTGGTGCGCTCTCTCTCTCTCTCTCTCTCTCTCTCTCTCTCTCTCTGCTTGAAAATGAATAAATTCAAAAAATAAAACTACTACATTTGGGGCTGGACAGTGGCTCATGTGTTTAATCCCAGCATTTAGGATGATGAAGATTATCATGAGTTCAAGGCCATTCTAGGCTACAGGGTGAGTTCTAGGTTAACCTAGGCTAGAGTGAGACCCTGCCTCAAAAAAAATAACAAAGCCAGGCGTGGTGGCGCATGCCTTTAATCCCAGCACTTGGGAGGCAGAGGTAGGAGGATCACCATGAGTTCGAGGCCACCCTGAGACTACATAGTGAATTCCAGGTCAGCCTGGGCTAGAGTGAGACCCTACCTCAAAAAAACAAAAAAAAAAAAGGCATTTGGACCAACCATGCCTGCCTGTAATCCCCGCTACTTAGGAGAGCAAAGCAGAAGGATCAAAAATTTGAGGTGAGCAAGAGTTCAAGGGCAGCCTAGGCAACTCAGTGGGAGACTCAAGGTGCTGGGCCATAAACCCCTAGTAACACCTTTGCTTTGTTATCTATCACATGCATTGTTAACAGTTCAAAACAAGTTCACCTCCAGATAGGACCTTCAGTAATATCAATTCCCATGACTATTCCAACTGACACTGCAGAATGCAAAGGCTCCTTGTCCTAGCCAAGCATTATTTAGGAATGGGGAATGACAGAAACTTTACTCACTTTCAGGGAAACAGGTATAGTTGAAAACTGCCAGATATCTGAACTTCAATAAAGCAGAACTTATTTCCCTGTGATTTTACCAGTAATCAGATCACACCTATTCATTTTAATAATTTTCTAGGGGGCTAGAGAGATGGCTCAGCATTAAAGGCACTTGCTTGCAAAGCCTGCCAGCCTGGGTTAGATTCCCCAGTACCCAAGTAAGGCCAGACACACAAAGTGGTGCATGTATCTGATTTGGAGGTCATTTGCCATGGCAGGAGGCCTTGGCACACCCATACTCCCCCCTCAAATAAATAAATGAGTGAATGAATGAATGAACGAATGAGAGGTGTAAGAAAAAAGCCTTCCCAAAGACACTGTTTAGCCAATACCTCTGAATGTCGTCCTACACTTCCAGTGTCTGATCCAGAGTGCTGCTCATTTGCATCCTCCTCACCATCGGACCCTGAATCTCGCTCATCCTGTACTGGGGTAGCACCACCATCATCTGCTTAAAAACAAAACAAAAAGCCACTTATGGTGTATAACAGATGAGATCTGTAATAATATTTAGTCACAGTTAAAACAAAATCCATTTATGGTGTATGATGGATGATATGTGTAATGATGTTTATAATCAGTTAAAACAAGCACACTAAATCAAGATAAGAACAAGTTACTACCGTTGAAGAAGCATAGCTAATGATGCAGAAGTTCTGAACAAAAAGGCAGAACCGTCATATTATATGATCAACAATCATTACCACTGAATGTGGCTTATGAAGCAGCAAAAATACTTTTAAACCATTGTCTTTCCTGGCATTTAACACTTTCCACTGTACAATATCACCAAGTTATTTTGTTTACTGTGAGTTTTTCTGGTTCACTGCGGAATCCCTGGAGCTCAGAACACTCCCTGCCACATGATATGTAAGAAGTACTTGTTGATGAAGGAAAACACAAGTACTGAAAATTCAGCAGTGCCCAGGAGGCCTGCCTAGAGTGAGTTCCAGGTCAGCCTAGGCTAGAGTGAGAGCCTACCTTGAAACACCTAAATAAATAAATTGAATGGAATCACTGTCATACTAATGAGCTACTCTTCTTACTTAAGGTGTAAAGTTTATATAGTTACAATAGAAAAATAAGTTTTAAAGTTTAACAACTGTGCTACAACAATGGGACAACAGGAGAAGAGGACACCTAAGAAGGTTAAAATACTGTCCTAGGCTGGGTGTTGCCACGCACACCTTTGAAACTAGTACTTGAAACTAGTACTCTGGGAGGCAGAGGTAGGAGGATCGCTGTGAGTTTGAGGCCTCTTGAGACTAAATAGGGAATTCTAGGTCAGCTTGGGCTAGAGCAAGACACTATCTGGGGGGTGGAGGGGGGCTCTCCTAGGGCTGGAGAGAGAGCTCAACGGTTAAAGGTGCTTGCTTTCAAAGCCTGCTGGCCAGGGCTCAATTCCCCAGTACCCACATAAAGGCAGAAGCACAAAGCAGCTCATGCATCTGGAGTTGGTTCGCAGTGGCAAGAGGCCCTAATGAGTTCATTCTCTCTCAACTGTGAATAAAAATACTTTTTAAAAAACCACATATGAATGAGGGAAGTTTCTAAAACATCAGAAAAAGTTTTAAGCCAAACAGCAACAGGGGATCAGGGAAAAACCCATTAATCATTAATGTTCACTTTCATAAGGAACTGAACTCACGACAGAAAAGGGCTTAAAGCTTAACCATTTATTAAGGAACTTTTGATACAGAACGACCACATGAACTTGGACACAACGGGAAACAAACATCATCAGTCTTTCCTTCCATACAGGTCTGGTTCATCTTTGGGTGTCCTGTGCACAGCGAAAGTGCCAGGGATAATATTTATAATATTTATAGCATTTAGGTAACTCAAAGAGCCTGCATTTTCTTCGTGAGAAGCCAGCTTGGAGGGAAAAGTCAGGGAAAGATCCCTGCCCCTCGCTGAAGAGTGGATTCTCCCCAAAAAACTCAAAATTCCCTTGGCAGTAAAGGCTTCTTGCTCTTCGGCACTCTGCACATGTAATAGGGAAGTGATCCCCAGAATTTCATCGAACGCCCCCGGGTCCCCCCCCCATGCAGAAGACAGGTGTCCCCGTGGGGGGTGGTCAGCGGCTCTTCGCCGCCCCCCCTCCCCGCCGCAGCAGAAGGCAGGTGGCCCCGAGGGGGGGGTCAGAGACTCTTCCCCGCTCCCCAGCAGAAGACAGGGGTCCCCGTGGGGGAGGGGCCAGCGGCTCTTCCCCGCCCCCCAAGCAGAAAACAGGAATCCCCGTGGGGGGGGGTCAGAGGCCCTTCCCCGCCCCCCAAGCAGAAGACAGGTCTCCCCTTGGGGGAAGGGTCAGCGGCTCTTCCCCGCCCCCAAGCAGAAGACAGGTGTCCCCGAGGGGGATCAGAGGCTCTTCCCCGCCCCGCCGGCCTCGCCGTCAACCCCGCGCCCGGGACCCCGACACCCACCTGACTGGTCACCGCTGTAATATTCCGAGTCCATGGCAGGCGACCCGCGCCGCCCCGTCTCGTCCTTCCCGGCGGTGTGACCCCCCCTCGATGGCGCGGCACCGGCGCGGCGCGGTCCGGTCCGTTGCCGGCGGCCCGGAGGGTGCGGGCAGTACGGAAACCGCGGGGGACACACAGACGCGGCCGGTCCCGGAGCCGCCAGCAAAAACAGAGGGGGAAAAAATAAATAAATAAAATATGACCGTACCTAGGCGGCCAGCAAAGGTGAGCACCCGCGCTCTACTTCCCAGAAACACCTTTGGGGCCAAAATGGCGCCTGCCCACGACCCTCAAAAGAATGCAGTGCGCAGGCGCCGCCACCCTTCAGACAGCCAATCAGAAGTCGTAACAGTGATGACGTCGCCTCAGCCGAAAACGAGGCTCCTGGGAAAATTGAGCGGGTACCGCTGGCTTTCAGTTAAAAGATGTCCTTCGGGAGCAGGGTGGCCTGTTCTCCGTGGAAGTTGTGTTACCCGCTGGGTTCTGTGGCCGACTGGTCCTCCAGGAGTATTTTAAGTTAGTTTTTTTGTAGGAAAAAGAAAAAAACCTAAATTACGTTTTAATTTAGCTCAGTTGCTAGTTTCAGGCATATTCCCGCCCTTGGGACAGAGGAAGTGGCGCAATGCTCTCTGGGACTTGTAGTTCCAAGCTGATGTGTGCTGCCCTAATAGCTAGTTACCAAAAAAAAAAAAAAAAAAAAAACGCCTCTTGGATGCCCAAAGGGGGTAGGTTGAATTCCCAGCAATGGGGAAAAAATGTTTAAGTTAAAAAAAAAGGTTGGAGCCGGGGTGGCATACGTCTTTAATCCCAGCACTTGGGAGACAGAGGCAGGAGGATCACTATGAGTTAAAGACCAACCTGAGACTACATAGTGAATTCCAGGTCAGCCTGGGCCATAGTGAAGACCCTACCTTGAAAAAAAATATATATATATAAAGGTTGGAATAATAGCCCAGTGGTAGAGCTCTTGTCTAGCATGCTTTAGGTTCAATCCCTAATAAAGATTGGGGGTACCTTGAGGAGGCTAACATTGAACTTTATTTGAGCCCTGTGCCCCCCCCCCCAAAAAAAAACAGAAAGGTTAAGAAACCTCTTAACCAGGCCGATAGCTGAGATCCTTGCAAGAGATGAGCCACCAAGAGCTGGGGCCCATCTAACCCTACCAACCCACCGTAGGCCGATACCTGAGATTCTGGCAAGAGAGGACCCACCATAGTCATATCGTGGAGGATCCAAATGGAACCCCGCAGAGAATGATGGGATGAACAAGGGGCCCAGAGCCACAGCCATTAAATCAACATAGGATAAGCCAGTGAGACAGAAACCAACGATTTTGACACAAAGACCCCTAAGCTCACAACCTTAAAGCAGCCTTAATACTCATCCACCACGACTCAGGGAACTATGCGGAAGAGGGGGCAGAAAGAGTGTAAGAGCCGTGGTGGGGGAGATTATCCAGAGGCATGGCCAGGAGAACCTGGCTGAATACTGGGCTATCCATGGTCCCCTGTCACAGGGACTGATCCAGACACCCATGGAGGAGGTTATCCAGTGGAGGGGGGAGGGGAGGGCAGCGGGGAATTGGGGATAACAACTCATTGTTTGCCCACTAAATGTTG
>PVHP010016600.1:0-35719 GCA_004024765.1 Zapus hudsonius
TCTTGCCTACCTCTTGGAACAGCAATATTTATAGCTGTCTTTGCCTCTATGAGCTCCTTTTGTGGCACTGGCTCTATGAAGAACTTTTATGGAAGTGGGGAGGCATTTGATCTTACTGAGTTAAAGACCTACTGTCACTTAGGCCTGTAAGCATGCTTTCTAGGGCAGAAAATGCTGCTCTGACTCCCTGGATTAGTTGAGTTGCAGATTGGTGGCTCTTTGGGAGGAGGTGATGGGTAGAAGTTAGAAGTTAGCCTGTGGGATAAGCTCCATTTTTAAGCAAAGCTCCCACTTCTTGCCGATATGGCCTTGTGCTAAGAAGGAGTCACATCTCTCTGGGGACCCAGAGCCCAAATGCTCTTGGTGTTCTTGACCTGTGCAGGAAGATCCAGGTTGTAGGTAAACAGCAGCACTTCCAGGTAAGGAGGTGTTTTAAGGTTTTTTTCCCTTAATCATCTCCATCCTTTACCTCCAATCCCTCCAGATATGGTAAAAAGCTAAGTAGAAAGCTAGCTATGGAAAGTGACTTCAGGACATGTCCCCCAACCTCACCCATTCTCCTCCCAATTGAAGGACACCCATCGCCTCCCATACACATATCAGCACAATTCCTGACCCTCAGTAAGTACTGGGTTTGCTCAGTGATACCTACAGATGCTTCTCAGTAAGCCCTCATAAATGGAAAATGCCATAGCTTGAAAGTGCTTTGCATATGCTTCATCTGTAGACTATCACAGATTGGTAACACAGCAAACTGCAGAGATTGATTGCGTACCTGCTTGACTGCCAGGAGCTTTGGTTCTGATGCTGCCCCACATTGCAAGGGAGTGTCGTTCCACATACCACTACCCTGGAAAAAGAGCAAACTTTAAAATTCAAGATGTTTTACTGAGTTCTTACTGATTTTCTTCTACTATAAGATCAAAAATCATAAACTGGAATCATTTAAAGTTGAAGACAGAAGAAAGATGGTGGGCTGGTGAGCCAAGGTGCCCAGATGATTAGTTAAATTTATTCTGGATGTTTCTGTTATGAGTAGAACAAAGACCGACCTCCCTTAGACAACAAGGACTCTGTCCATAGATGCCTTTGCACTTATACTGCAACATTAGCTCTTCCTTAGGCTCTAGAATCACATGAGACAGTGTTCCCCAAATAGTCTGTTTCTCTTTCTCCTTCTCTCCTACACACATACACACATTGGGCCGCTTGGAGAAGCTAGACTACTACAGATGGCATAGTCAGGTCTTTTTAAGAAATCTTTGTCAGACATATTTCTAGGCAAAGCAGTTGGGTTCCAGCCTGCTTTGGGCAGGAGTCATGATGAGTGTGAAGCAGAGGAAGGACATGATTGGGTTTGTCTTTTAGAAAGATGTTGACAGTGTTAAATGGTGAGGATGTAGGGAGACTGGCTTTAGGGGGCTATGTATCTGGGTGGGGATGGAGAGAATGAGTGTGGGGTGGTTCCTAAGCAGAAGGACCTGTAGGAAACCAGCCCCCATTTGTGAAGGATGAAGGATGGAGTCAGAATGAGCTTGGGTCATAGCTTTCGTATATGGGTGGTAGCATACCTGATGGTGAAGAAGGTTGGAACAGTAGGTTGGTGGGTGAATTTTCTGGGTAGTATGTAACATTGGGAAGAACCTTTATTATAACCTGAAGGAGCAGCCAGAGAGCTCAGCTTGGAGGTGATGACAGCTGGCGTGTGGGGTAGGAGTTTGCAGAGTGCTGTGTTTTCAGAGTAGATCTTCCTTAGGACAGCATGGGGAGAGCCTTCCTGGCCGTGCTCCTTTTCAGATCTGTCACTGAGAACCCAGTAGCCCACAGACAAAGACTAGACTGGTAATACTAAGAGACAGTGAAGGGAAGAAAGAGGCTTACTCTCATATGTGAAGGGGTCTTCTAGGAGCATGTGTGCATGCATGGATGCATGGTCAGACAGAGCCCTTTCACACATATGCATTTATGAGCAATGGTGTCTCTCAAAGTCCATCATCATGCTCTCATTTTACCTTCACAAGCCCTCTCCTTCCACCTCTAAAAGAGCAGGCTTATCCCCACTGACAGATGAGAGTGAGGAAAGCCTCTCTACAGATAGGCTCCATGTGCTGCTGAGGAGATAGGTAGTAGCACCCTTGCCCCATGCTTTCCCTTGAGTGCAGTGTGGGTCCTTTCCTGGAATGGGAGACCCAAGGCCCGATGAGAGCCAGGTCCTCTGCCCTAGCCAACCTCAGCAGCTCTTCCTCCCTACACTGGCCGTCCTGGAGACAGGGCTCTGACACCAGGTTATGAATGCATCTGTCTGGGTACATTATCTAAATTGTTATGGATCACTCTGGGTAATGGCAAAAGTAAAAACCGCCGTTAGCTCAGTGAATAAATTCTTGGTGTTGATCAATCATTGCATGGTGTAGACTCTTTTAATAGGCACAATTTACACAGAGGCTTGGCAGACTGCTCTGTCTACTAATTGCAGTTGGAAAGCGGATGCCGATCTCTGCTGTGCCATAAAAATGTAAAGTATAAATGACTTAAATGCCTGTGTGTGCCCTTCTCTACCCAGCACTCATTTCACCTTCTATTTAGATACAAATTGGAGAAAAACTACTCTCCTGTGAGATGAAGATTTTTACGATGTAAGGGTCAGTGCTTCTCTCTGGTGCCTTCGTGCTCCCCAGAGTCAAGGCTTTCCCAGGTCTCCACCCATGGGGAAAGTATCCTTGCTAACTCTGTGGACTATCCACAGCCCCCCAAGTGCCATGATGACATTACAGACTCTTGAGTAACATGAACTACCGCTTTCCCTTGTGGGCACTCCTGTGGGCTGATGGGGCAAACAGATAAAAAAGATCTCAACATTGTGTCATGAGTGGGTATCAGGTAGACTTCATGTATGATGTGTGTAGAGTCTATAAAAAAGACCAAAGACCCACCCTTGATGGTCTGTAGCCACTTGCAAATGTTATGCCAGATGCTTGAGCTACTTTAAAAAAAAAATATTTATTAATTTTCTACCAGAGAGATACAGAGAGAGAGAGAGAGAGAGAGAGAGAGAGAGAGAGAGAGAGAGTGAGAGAGAGAGTACCAGGGTCACACCTTGTGGGTCTGGCTTATGTGGGTCCTGGGGAATTGAACCTGACACCTTAGGCACTAGAGGCAAGTGCCTTAACCACTGAGCAATCTCTCCAGCCTTTGAGTCACTTTTTGCATCTGGCTTTACATGGGTGCTGGGGTATCAAACTCAGGCTGCCAGGCTTTGCAAGTAATAACCTTGACCTGCTGAGCCTTTTCCCTAATCCTAGGGGTATGACTTCTGTCCAAACAATCCATGGAGTTACTGTTTAAAGAACTGTTTGGAAGTGGGCTCAGTGGGTAGGTGCTACCCAACAGTACTAAACTGTTCTGCAGAATGAGACATAAGCTAGTGTGACTTGTAGAATCTTGGAAGGTGTTGTTCACAATGTGATGCTGGGATGGGCACGGAAGAAGGTCATGGGTCTCTCTAGGCAGAACCGGCCCCCCTGAAGGAGTCCTAAGGATAAAGGGAACCTTCTCCCTGCTTCAGCCCCAGCTATGGGTGGAGCTCTTAGTATCCTACCTTTGCTTCTCCAATGAGGGAAGGGTTTTAGGTAGGTGAGGGAAAACACCATGACAAAAAGGCCGTGCTCTCATTACCTGTGAGTCTTATGTTTCAACCTCAGTTGTGGCTGGAATCAGGAGACCAGGAACTTGAGAGTCGACAGAGGAGAACTCACCATTTACACTGAGCTACAGGACAGCTGCTGTAGCACAGACAAGGACTCCTCAGATGCAGGAAGCATGCTTTTCTCAGTGTTTGCTTTGGATGGCCTTGTTAACAAAACAAATGGGAAGATCCTCAGGGATGGACCTGCTCTGTCTCCCTGATGTGCCTTCTTGTTCCCTCAGTAGGGCCAGGGCGGGGGAGCCCGCTGGTGCCATGCTGGGTACTGAGGCTGAGTCTGCTGCTCCAAGAGGAGCTTTATCTGGCACGAGGCACCTTCAGGCTCTGCTCACAGAAGGCTCTACCAGGAGGCTCTCTATAGATGCTGGGTGTCTCTACCACCTCCTAGCCCTACTCTCCACAGCTCTGTTGCTCTTGGCAGGAGGCTGGCCCTTAGGGAAGGGAAAGCCTTGGGCTGAAACTGCTGAGACAGGATATGGCCCCAGCCCAGCACCAGGCCTCCCTCAGGTTTCAGTACCACCTTCCTTACCTGTCTACATCCCATGGAGCATTAGGCAGGTGGAAAGGGGAGCATGGCAGGCCACTTGAGGTTGGTTGTTCAGACTCCTAAGTATGCTTGGGTTTGAACAACAGCCCTGATAACTATATGGCATATTTTCTTAGTGTGATTTTTTTTTGTAACTGAACACTGCAAACTGGGCAATTTACAAAGAATATAAGTGTGGGTCATATTTTTCTGCAAGTGAGTGCCTTTGACCACTGAGCAGTCTCCCCATCCCTGGCTCCTATTTCTGGAGACTGGGAAGTACCGAAGCAGGGAACCAGCATCTGGTCAGGGCCTTCATGCTGCATCCTAACATGGTAGGAGGCATCACATGGAGAGACAGAGTCAAGTCATCATGGATGAAGACTTTTTCTAATCCCAGTTATCTCCCCAAGCCCCCATTCAGAAGTTTAGAGGATATATTGAAACTATAGCAGAGAGCCAATACGGGTTTCAGTTTTCTCATCTACAAAATGGGATAAACAATAACCTGTTTCACAGAATGGCAAGGGTTCAATGAGGGAATATCTCTGTGAAGCCCCTACCATACATACTTCCTGCCCATCATTAGCCCTCATCAAATGCCAGCTGCTTTCTTATTACTAACAGGGTGTTACAAAGATGGTCATGAAGGTAGGAATGTCTCACATCATTGGACATGCTGCCTTTACTGTGTTTGTCCCTCCCACACAGGGGCAGCCTGGGCAAGGTGCTGTTTTCCTCCAAGTGTCCTGACCCAACCACAGGCAGCACCAATACCAGCTGGTTTCCTTTCTCCTGGATGACAAGTGTTAATGCTCAGGCAGCCTCAGCCTGGCCCCTCACTAGAAGATACTCAGTGTTCCAGGCTGGAGCTGGATGTGTCCTGCACACAGCCACTATCTGTTACAGCTTATCAGACCACCAACATCACCTTGAGTCTCATGGGGGTCTTGTCTGGTGAGGAGATACAAGCTATGTAGAGGGGTGCAGACTCAAATGTCAGACTAGATAGTCACTTAACTACTCTGAACCTCACTCTTGTTGTTTGTACAATGAGGATCATAATTCTGACTTAAAGATTTTCTTAAGCCTCAAGATATTGCAAATTAGGTATCTGGCATCTATTTGATACATAATACATAGTAGCTTCTGTGATCTTTGTTGTTGTTGAGTGTAAAGGTACTCAATGCCAAGGATTTAACTCAGTATAAAGTGATTATGTACACACTTATTTAAATTAGACAAGGTATTTTAGAACAGGCAAAAGCCAATTTCTAAACTTAAAATATGGGAAGTCAAGGCTCATGGAGGGTTGGTAATTAAGTAGTTAAAGTTTCTTTAGCCAATAAACTTGCTGCTTTTCAAATCCTTTTCTTTTTAGCTTTCAATTTTTTTTTTTTTGTAAACAGGAATTTTGAAAGGGACCCCAATCTTGTTCCTTAAGTGGTTTTGTTTCTGTTTACTGTCTTGGGTACATTAGAAATTTGCTCAGAACAAAAATAATTTCTAGGCATGTTGACCTAGCACACTAAAGGTGTGCACATCAAGAGCAGGTCTTATCATACACAGAAATATAGTGGAAGTTGAGGCAGGTGACTGGCTATGTGGGAACAGTGCTATGGAAGCCATAGACTTGGGACTTGTTCTCTGTTTGGCCCCATGACTATGGTGTTTTGAATGTGAATGTGTGTTCCCCATAGATGCAGGTGTTTTATTAAGCTTGTAACTTAGCTGGAGGATTTGTCATTGGGGGTGGATCCTGGAGTCCAGCCCAACAGTGTGTTTGGGGGAAGATCTGACTCCAGTCCCTTAGTGTGGAGAGAGCTGTGTGAGCGCTGAGAGCACATGCTTGCTGCTTTTGGGTGCTTTGCTGGCTGGTTATAGATTTTCTCTCTGCTTAGATGTATGGAAGTAAGCAGCAACTTCTGCTATTGATGGAACTTCTCCTGGATCTGTAAGCTTGAAATAAGTCCCTTCCTCTCACTGTGTCTGTTTAGAAGCTCATTCCAGTAATGTGAAGCTGTGTAAAATGACCTTCACCCAGGTACATGCCCTGAAACTCAGCTTCCTCATCTGCAGAGATGAAACAAATTCACAAACAAACTCAAGTCAGCACAGCTGTGCAAGGTGTTTATGTTAGTGTTACAAACTATAGCATCTAATTTCCTACTTCCTGACTGGGTTGCTCTCCTTGATCAGGTGATAGTATGGTGTCAGCTACCCTTCATGAGCAATCAAGAAAAGGAGGAAAAGACAGTGGTTAGGTAGCTCATAGCCAAAGAGATTTCAAGATTTTAAAGAAATTTTAAAATAAAAATAAATATAAGTATATATAATATATAAAATAAATATATTTAAAATGATATTTTTAAATTTTGTTGTGATTAATACTATCTCTCTAAAGTTTGCAGTCATATCTGTCATGTAGGTGTCTCACTTGAGGCTTGATTGACTTTGTGGGGATAAGGACAGATTACATCTTGCTTTGAGATGGGCACATGGGACAGAGCAGCTCATGGGAGTCATATAAGGAAAAGATGTTTGGTTCAGGAATGGGTACTACAGAAATCAAGGAGGTACCACTGTGGAGCTAAGCATAGTCACAGGCCACTGTTGCTGCAGTGATAGTGAATGTTTTCACCCATCCCCTTCACACAAACCAGGAGCCCCGTGACTGCTGGATCCTCAGGATGGGAATAGTGGTAGTGTTGAGGGGCTATCTGCTCTTTGGGGTTTCCCTATTACCACTGCCTTCCCCAGGAGGTCAGGAGTAGATGAAAAATGTTTTTGACCCCACTCTAAGGATATTGATGAGTTCTTTTGATGAATTCAAGCCTCCATACTTCAGATTCTTGACATGTGGATATATTGCTATGGAAAACCTTAGAGATGGGGACTATTAAAGTGCTTTCTGAAGTCATGCTGTGGACCATAGATTTATAGAGAAGAGGTTTGTTAGAGGGGAAAGTGCCCAGAGCATAAAAGCTGACCATACCCCATATACTTCCCAGACAGAAATGATATTTCAATAGGTAAAATAAAGAGTATATGGAAGTTCTTGCAAATACATCACCAGACCCTGTCTGAACTATGTGGGTTGTGTGTGTACTAAATGTGTCCCAAGACTCAGGAAGTGGGAAAAAACTAAATGGACAAAGAGATTTGCCTTCACAGAAAGAGCTGTCTTTTCTCTGTCTCCCTCTCTGTCATGCCATGCTGTGGGGCTTGAGAAATTGAGCTGTTTCTTGCATCTGGTTATAGGGACGGGAGGATAGGTGACTAGTCTCCACTCTTCAGAAGTGCTGGTTCCTTAGGGCCTTAGAACCCACTGCAAGGTACTGTGGGCTGGAGGGCTGAGTGTTGATGGCAACAGATTCTTCCTTCTCTGCTTCTCCAGTTATCACAAGCAGGGATGTTTGTGATGGGCTGGCTAATCTTCATACCACAGGCTCACAGAATGGAATGGTGCTGTACCATCCTGTCTCAGAACGCCCCACAAGACACTGTGTGTGCCTGTATATTTACCTGCCCTCCTGCCATGCCAAGGGAAAGTTGTTTTTCTCTTTATACAGATCTTAAACACAAATACAACTCTCTGGTGATTCAGTGTGGGCTTGACCCCAAGGACTGCATGGCAAGTGTGGAACATGGAAAGAGGGAAGAGAAATCTGATGCATGAAGATGTCGATACTGAATCAAAGTTCATCCCAAGTTGATCTTATAAGAAATATCATATAAGAGCACATATCTTATATGTCGAGAAAGACAGAAATAGGGATTTGAGCAGAGATGTTCATGGCTACAAGTATGGGTAAGGAAACTGCAAGACTGGGATGAGGGCTAGTAGCACAGAACAGGATGGGAAGCTAACAGTGGAGTGTGAACGGGGTCGTGGAGTATTTTCCCCACCCCATGGCTGCAATGGTCCCTGGATGTTTTCTAATAGCATATCCCCTGAGAATCTTTATTACTGAGCTGACACCACCAGAAGAAATAGGCAAGACTGATATCCTATTAACATGGTCAAGGCTGGTGGCCTATTAACATGGAAGTCAGAGGACAGGGTCAGGGAGAGCCAGACTGATGTGTGACCCCTTGCCTTTGATTGCAAACTGGCCCTCAGTCCCATGTCTGATGTCTCTCACTAGTGATGCTGAGGCAAACAAGACATTGTGTAGTCAGCAGGTGGCCTATTGTGCAAGATGGGGAAAGGTAGGTCTTGAGTCTGCCTCTTTGAGGAAGGCCAAGGGCATTAGGATGTTGGAAAGGGAGGAGTTGAGATTGGGACTTCTATGTGAGGTGGTGTGGTGAACAGTGACTTCCATGGAGTGAGTAGTGATGGAGACAGTTTGGAGCATGCTGAGGCCTTTATCCTGGAATCACACTACAACCTTGCTAATGTCACTTCTATATTCATGCTGACAAGTTCTGTCTTAAAATTGTGTTAACTTAGTCTTATCCTGCCTCCTGAAAAACTTTATAGTATCTGGAACATTCTTGTTCTGAGACTCCAATATATTCTAAATTTCTCTTGTTGCCTGGAATGAAAGTAGGGATTGAATGGAACAATTAGAGGATTCTTGAAGAGACGTCAATTCTATTCTTTCCGGTTTCTTTTACTATCTTTTTTACATTTTAACATTAGCAAAAATAATAGCTTTGTGACTAAAGGTCTGGTCTACATATGGTATGACTGTATTCTTAAATTATCATTTAAATTTAGATCTGTTAGGCATGCTGGGAGAAACAAAACTACCGACAGGGCTGTCTGCCCCATGCCTGCAAGACCAGAGTCCCACATGTGAATTTTTAACTTCAGTGTTTGAAATTTGAATTCATTTCCCATAAAGCACAATGAAGCCCACAGAAGACTCTCCCCTTAAGAAGAAACTTGGTGATTTAAGTTAGGGACTTTGGACATGAGAATGCCTGTACATAAAAATGCTCAGAAGCCAAGCACTTGAAGATAAGAGACACCTACAATTTGGGCATCTAATAATTTATGAATTTTCAATTAAAAATTTCTCAAGGTTTTAGATGTTAGGAGTATTTTCATCTCTTGCATTGGCACCATTACCCTTCCCTCACATCCCCAAAGGATAATGTCTTATTTCCATTCTCCATCTGCTGGTCCTTCTGCACCATGTGTTAGTCCAACATGAAGAGCTCCAAAGATCCAAGTCAAAGCCATCACTGAATTTCAGAAATGCCAGAAGGCAACAGACTTTCTTTGCATCTGAGTTTCAAAAGTTTGAGCTATTTTCAAGATGCCACAACTTCCTCTGGTTCTTGTAGCATTTCTTTTTTGTCTCATATTTTCTTCTCTTTGTTCAAACATATGACCCACCACTGTAACTGGCAGCACCAAGAATTGTCAGGTGCTATTGGCTGGCAAGAATGAAAAACCTAGGGGATATCCATATGACCACACTGAAGAAATTGCCACTTCCTGCCTGGAGGACTAGGCATGTACTTCCTATATCTCATCCCACAGCTCATGTCACATCAGCCCTTACCGCCGTCTTGTAAGATGGACAGTATCATATCCATTACAGATGGGGACATGAGGACTTTTGGTAACTTCCCTAATACTAGGCCTCTAGAATGTGGTAGACTTCCCAAAAGGGCTGAAACTCCATTTTTGCTTTTGTTGGCAAACTGGATAAAGGATGAACATAATTAGGAAGCTAAAAACAGAGATGGGGGAAGAGTATGGTTCCATTTCCCTGGTCTTTATTGAGGTCAGGAGACCTAGGATAGACTCTTCAGTAGATAGTAGAAGATAGGTCCATCAGAGTAGGAAGGTAAAGTGGATAATTTGAAGTCCCCAAGTGTTATATCACGCATACACCTCTGGGATGAACCTTCAAACCAGGCACATTTATGGGGAAGAAGGGATTTATTGAAGTTATAGATCCAGTAGAAGTTCCATAATGGCAAAAGACACTGACACCCTTTCACAAGTCCAAAAGAGAGAAAGAGAGAGAGAAAGGGAGGCCCATTACCAACACCACACACACACACACACACACACACACACACACACACACACACCATCAAACAGGTAGAGGGAGAGGAAGAGAGAGATTTCCTTCTCCTTGAGCTTCCTTGCAACAAAACCATCAAGTCCACTCCTTGTCAACTTAACATCAAAACATATCTCCTTACATCATACTTAATTTTTAAATGAAGACAGTAACAAGATCATAATTCTGCTTAACATGATATAACTATCACATGTATAACTGCAAATGTATAATCTCCCCCAAACACAAGGCAAGGTCTCTTAACTAGGCGTTCTGTAAAATCAAAACAAGTTACATGCTTTTAACATATAATGGCACAGAATAAACATTTTCAATTGCTATGAGGCATAACAAGGAGAGACCGGACCAATGCAAACTAAACAACCATTAGGCAAACATCAAACATCTGAAGTCAACCAGTGACTGATGTTCTCCAGATTTTCCAATTCTGTCCCTCCAGCTTGGCTGTGTAGCTAGGGAAAACTTCCATCTCTAGCCGACAGCACTCCATGGTAGCCTTTGAACAGTCCTGGTATGTCCAAAACATCTTTGGGTCTCCATTGCAAACCATGGTCCATCTTCCAATGGCTTCACTGATGTATCATGGACTTCATGCCCCGTTCCATATGCTGCATCTCAACAGCAGCTCCTGCAACCATGTGCATTTCATGACCCACTCCACACATGCATTTTTCATGCTTTCAGAAAAAAACTAGGCATGCAGGACACAGCCATGTTGTTAATTCAGGGATAAAATAAATCATGAACTTGAAGAACAGGTTCCTTCCTTTCAGTTATTTCCTTCTAAAAGACTTTAAAGTCTCTCATTTATTCCTTCCTAGGTAGAAAAAAATTTCAGGTATTTCTTCATCATTTTGATTTAAAGTACTTGAGCATCTTTAATCATAGTAATATCTCTTTTAAAATAATACCTTTAGGAATCAATCTTAGTGCCAGTAAGTTTAAAGATGTTTTGAGTTTTTCCAACTTTAAATCTTAAATTCTCATTTCCATATCATTAGCCCAGCACATCAGTCCAGTACTTAAATTCAAGCTTGTTCAGACTCTCTAGGCATTGGCAGTAGAACATATCTAACCCTTATTCCTGTAACAGATTTCCAGTAAAGTTCTCTGTAGTCCCTCCTTCCCCATAGAATGTTCATAAGACAAGCATCTGAATGCAATTATCTCTGTATTTAGCATTTTCAAATTCTCACCAGAATCATCCATAAAACTTGTTTTACTACTCTGGAAGGTGTCTTCATTTGCAAGTACTCAATCTATCAGCATAAAAGTCCCAGAAGACCAAAATCCACAAGTCAGATGCATCTCAGTAATATCACCCCACTTCTGGTACCAAAACTGTCTCAATCAGCCACATGCCACTGCAATGAACCTCCAAACCAGGCACAGTTATGGGAGGATGGGATTTACTGAAGTTACAGATCTAGGGGAAGTTCCATAATGGCGAAAGTGGCTGTGACCCCTTTTCACAGGTCCAAACAGAGAAGCCCATCACCAACTATCACACGCACCAGCAAACAGGATTTCATTCCCCTTGTGTTTCCTTACATCCTGCCCCCTACTGAGAGGGCCACCCACTCTGGAGGAAGGGCTCACTCTGGAGGGGGACCACTTCCTTTAATTAATCCTTCTTGTAAGCAACCTCAGAGACCCACCAAAAGTTTCCCATGGATTGCTAAATAGGTCAAGTTGGCAATCAAACTTAACCATCACACCAAGGTTTTGACATTAAAGAAACTGCCCCAGGATGGGGAAGACTTAAGTCTGAACAGTGCTTTTTCAAACAAGAAAATGGTTCCATCACTTCATTGGAGATAATTTAACTGAAATCAGAATTCTTTAATACAATTTTAGAATTCTTAATTAAAAAATGCATACCCAAAAACATTTTCACTAAGTACCTAAAATGGCAGATAAATAGCATTTATTTCCTTAAATTCCCTGTGGTGGGACACATTGTTAAAGACAAATAAATCATGGAATAACTTTGTGGCATAAATTAGGCTGAAGGAAAGAGGAATGCCAGATAAATGGTACATTTTCTTCCCTTTTTCATGTTGGCTCTGCTGCTAGGGAGATGCACTAGCTTTGGTACTTCTTCTTGCTTTAATTACTTGTGGACAGTTTGAACAGGGTCATGTCAGAAGGCTAGGATGCCTTCTGCCAAGGACATTGTTGTAGTCAGGTTTCCCATTTCTGTAACAAAGAACTCAACCAAAGGCAGTTGCTGGGAAGTATGGGTATATTTTGGCTTACATGGAGGGGAAGCTCCATGATGGCAAGGAAAACGATGGCATAGGCAGAGGGGTGGACATCACCTCTGGTCAACATCAGGTGGACAACAGCAGTAGGAGAGTATGCCAAACACTGGCAAGGAGAAGCTGGCTATAACCTCCATAAGCCCACCCCCAACAACACAGTTCTAACAAGGTTCTAAAAACTGCCATCAGCTGGGGATTGAGCATTCAGAACACATACCTTTGTGGGGACACCTGGATCAAACCATCACAGGTATCAGTGCACACTCTAGTTTTGTAATAGCCCTAAATATCCAGTTGATCACCAGGTAGCAGGGTTTCTAGGAAGGCAATATGGAGGCTTACTTGACTTCTATTGTCATGCCCTATATATACATGGATGTGTTAGTGGCTCGTGGAGAGAATAGCCTTGTTCTATCTTCCTTCAGTTCATTGTTAATGAGGAATTACACAATGATCTCAAGTAGTGGTGAGAACAAAGCCACCATATCCCTAGGATGACTGAGGTGTTGGCTGCATAAGCCCTGGTGGCCATGTAATAGTGTTTCACAGAGGTAAGATTTCCTACCTGAAACCTTATTGTATAAATACAGGGGAAGAGGAGGTTTGAATAGGCATTGAGATAGGTTTGGTATCCCTAGAAAGCCAAGTCCTGATGCACTGTTATCTCTCATGAACTAAAGAGATGTAGATGATGACGTATCCTTTCCTATTGAGAGACTCATGCAAGTTCTCTTCCAACTCTTAAGGTTGCAATAAATAATGGATAAATCTTTGTGCTTTCCTTATTCTAGGCCCTTCTAGTAAACAGAGACAGCCTATATGATTTGAAATCTCATGTTATGGAGAGAATGAGGATGCGGAAGCTGTCAAGAGCAGGCTATTCACTACTAAAACTCAAGGGGCAGGACGATTGAAGGACGGCTTTGGGAAAAAATCAGGTAGCTGGCTCTATGCAGGATTTGAGATGCATTGGAGATGACTCCTATGTCTCCAAGAGCTCTTCACTTTGCTTGAACTAATCTGCCCAATGTCATATAGTCTCTAGGAGGCAAAGCCAGGATTTAAATGAGGCAGCTGGTCTGTGTCCTTAACCCTGCATCATTGTGACCTTGGACAAATCCTTCCTGCTTTGACACTCACCAACCCTTACTAAACTCCAGGATTGAAAAACTGCTCACCAAACCTAAAGCTCAGTAGTGGATATTGTGACATACTATACTAATACTGAAGCATAGGTAGAAGTGGAAGGGACCCTTGATTTCCTTCCCCAGGAGATGAAAACAAGGTTTTACCCCTGGATGTATTGCATAAGCTGATCATAAAAAATTTTATCTGTGCAAAATGAATCTCTAACTGGGGAGTGGAGACTTGTAAATTTTCTCATAAGGAAAAATTAATTTGTTAAATATTTCACATGTAGACATTTTATGAGGCCAAAAATTTATTCTTCTTCTGTTCTCCTTTGCACCAGCAAAGACTATATTCTGGAGTGAGTTACTATGTTTGCTGGGTGGTCTGGAGCCACTCCATGACTGAAAGGGAGTGAAAACCCTTTCTGTACCCTGAACACCAGGCCTGGGGTAGGATCCACTGTACCTTATCCACGCAGCTTCTGCTATCCAGCTGTGTGACCTTGGGCAAATCCCTTTACTACATTGCTCCATGTTTCCACTTATAAAGTAGAAATTGAGGGTAATAGATTGCCACTTTGGGCTTGTTTATGAGAAATGAGTTGGTGTGTGAACAAAGTGCACAATACAATGGAGATGGCAGAGGCAGCCTGGCTCTTGGGGCACAGCAAGGACATTGGAGTGAGATGGTCCTCATGGAATCTGGATGTACCACTTGTCATCCAGTAATATCATATGAGCACCTTGACCTGAGTTTCAGTTTCCTTACTTTTAAGATTGGGATGTGACACTTGCTTCAAGAGAATAGTTTCTTTTTGTTTGTTTAAATTGTGATTGTACTGGTGCATAGAAGATAGTATATAAGCATTGCAATGTGCTCTGGGACATCTAAGAAAGATGGTAATACTGCACATTCTTCCTGCCTAGACAGTTGGCCTCAGGAAGAAAGAGCCTTTTTCCTTCTGCTCTACCTTGCTCGAGATGCTAACATAGCTTCCCACCCCCTTTCCAGTGCGTGCAGCAACTCTTCTCTCCCGAGGCCATTAGCACATTTTATTTGCTTATTTATTTGTTTATTTACTTATTTGTTTAATTTTTTGTATGTATGTTATGCATGTGTGGTGCCTTGTGTGCAAATAGTAGAGACTGGAGAAAGATGTCTAGTGTCTTCTATCATTCTTCTGTCTGATTTCCTTGAGACTGGGTTTCTCACTGAATCTGAAGCTTGCATTATCTTTCAGTTAGACTGACTGACCAGTGATCCCCAGTGATCCTCCTATTTCCAGCTCCCTTAGTGCTGGGGTTATAGGCATGTGTCCAACATTTTATGTGAATGTTGGGGATCTAACTCAGCTCCTGACTGCCTAGAAAACACCCTTACCCACTAAGCAATTCTCCCATCCTCATTAGCATGTTTTAACATATGTTCAATAAAAACCTGATAATTGAGTGTTGGAGCAGAGAAATATACATAAATACTGTTATCATTCTGCATTCAATATCAGTACCATGAATGACATAATACACACATTAATGGACTGGGAAAAAGACAAGAGGCAGCTATCCCTCAGTGTTTCCAGATTCTCAGATGAGTTAGGGAATATCTGAAATTATTACATGTATATAAAATGATATATTGCATGCACCATGGATAAAACTACATTTTCATTGGAGAACGCCCTATTACTATTCATATTCTTAAAGGAATAAGGACTAAGAGATTACTGCCCACTAATCAACTAAGTTGTTATTCTTTTGTAGACAGGAAGAGCTTGAAATAATTAGTTTCACTGTAACATGAAGGAAAAATTATGTCTTGTTGAGCTGCCTGAAATGGTGCAACTTTCAATACTTCACCCATGGATGTTTTCAATTACTGTTGAGTAAACTTGCATTTGGTAAATGTGATCAAATGTGTATGGCTCCATGTTACAAACATTTCTAGGCTCTGAAGAAAGCACCAAGCTAGTACATGGGGTTAACAGTGCAATCCCCAGTCAGCTTTCCGTTTGTTTTAGAGATAGCTCTGCAATGCATAGAAATTAATAAGTAATTTTCTTGGTGACAGGCTGAGCTGACTGAGTGAATGCTTAACTCGAAGTCATCTGCAGTGTGGAAAGGAGCAAATGGCTTTCATAAATGGTGTCTGTGGCAGGAGACGGTAGCCCTAAAGTGGGACATCTGATGCTAAGTCGTGTATTTCAGTCATTAACCTGGAACAGCGATGTCATCATCCCATCAGAGGAAGAGGGAGAGCATGAATCCCAGAGGCTACAGGAGTCCTGGGAGCTAAATTGGACTCAAGGTTTGAAGTGGGATTTGTTCTCCCCTTGGATGTTTCATTGGAATTGAATCTTGCCTTGCTGTAGGCATTCCATGTGGATAGTCCTACCCCTCCCCCTTTGTAACAGCATCTCCCTCAGCTGGAACCCAGGCCCCAGAAAGCCCAGGAAAGTGAGGAGCAGAGAGGGAGTGCTGGGATTACTTGGTGCATTTATACCAATCAACCTTTTCCTTCCAGCCTCCTCCTTCAGTAGTCTGACATAAATACTCAGTCAAAGAAGCCCAATCCATGCAAATTTCCCATGCATAAAATAGAAATCATAAAGCTTACCTCACAGGGTGGCAGAAAGGCATATTACTTATGAAAATATTGGGGTACATACTCAATACACAAATAAAATTAGGATTGAAACTTTTTTAATTCCATTCTGGGCAAGAAGCAGTCTACCCACATAAATATTTCCTTGGGCTTTGGTATATATATATATATATATATATATATATATATATATATATATATATTCCTTTTTTGAATAATAAACAAATTTACTTATTTACAAATGAGTACATTTTGGGTGCTTTAACTTTTTTTTTTTTTGCTTTAACTTTTTTTAATACTTGAGAACCTTTTGACCCCTGGCACTGTGTGTTCTGGATCAATGGAAAGAATTTACCTGACTTCGCTAGAGACTCAAGATTTAGGCTCCACAAATCCCTCAGCGCATTCACCTGGAAGATAGACCAAGTCTCCCAGACCAAGGATTCTCCCCCTCTCTAGGCATCTGATATGATATGCCTTTAGATCACGTGACTCTCTCAACCCTCCTCAGTGCACTCCGGCCTCAGTAGCCTCTCCTTGGCTAGGAAGATGGTTCAGCTGTTAAAGGTGTTGCTTACAAAGCCTGCAGGCTCCAGTTGGATTCCCCAATACCCATGTAAAGCCAGATGCACAAACTGGCATGTGTTTCTGGCATTTGTTTACAGCAGCAAGAGGCTCTGGCATACCCCTTCTCTCATTCTCTCTCTCTGTCTCTCTTTCTCTCTCTCTGCCTCTCTCCTCTCTTTCATAAATAAATAACAATATTTAAAATAACCCCTCCCTGAGGCTGCAGGTGAGGCACTGTCTTCAACATCACCCCACTGCTCCAATCCAGTCCTAACGGCTTCCTCTGAACCCCATCATTCCATCTCCTCACCCCAATACATTTTGAGTATCATTCTTTATGATTGACAGATACAAGAAACAAATCTGTGGTCTTAATGAGGCGTGGACACTAGGGGACATGAAGTCAAGCCTTCCTAGCCACAGTGTCTCTTCTTTCTGTGGGTAGACTTCGTGGGGTGGTCCAGTCAAGGATACTATCAATGGTTACAGGCTCGGGTGTTAAATAGAGGTTAGGGACACAGCAGCGTTTGCGATTGGTTGCAGCGGATGACGCTGTCTTCGTAATCCCTGCACAATAGCTGGCAGTGCCCGTCCATCCAGCATTTGTGGTGGGGACAGGAACAGCTGTTAAGCAGATGTTAGTATGGTTAGTTATTGTTAGGGGGGGCAGCAGGACAGGTTCAATAAGATATGCTGAACCCAGTCCTGAGGAAGGTGAGAGAGAAGGCCCTGTCTGGGAGAACTGTTCCACCAGCAAGTCCAGGTCTCAGGAAAATTCTTTCAGTCATCCTTGCCTTCTATCTTTCTGCTCCCCCAGCTCCCCACTCCTTACTCCAGGTACAATCAGATGGGAATGCTGGAGGAAAGGACGGTGTTAGGGAACCGAGGTTCAGTCACACCGATCCCTCTCCTTAGCAACAGCCTGGCCCTGTGACAGAAATGCGACCGCAAGGCCCAGCAGCAACCCCTCGCCAACATGAACCCAAACACCCAGCACCCTACACCCTGCTCCCTGCACACAGGCATTGATCCCCTAGCCAAAGCCAAGGCCCAGCCTAATGCCAGTCCCAGTTCTACACAAGTCCATCCCCTCTCCGAGCTTCACCAGACCATTGGGAATTCCACATCTGTCACACACTGTCCCTTGGCCCAGCTGACCTTGTACAGATCCCCCCCCCCTGTTCTAGTTCATTGCCCATGGCCTTGCTGATAAGAGGAGGCTCATCCCTGCCTCAGGAAACTCCATGTCTATCCACAGCTCAGCCACCACCTTCTCCTGGGTCCCTCCAGCCATAAAGCTCCTTCTCGTGCTTCTTGCTGTCTTTCTTACAATGGAACCAGTGATGTCTGGTAACTTGATCTCCCAGGGATCTGGGGTCCTGGTATTGGACTTTTCTTCACCCCTTCCCTCTCATCGGGGGCAGCACCCAAGTCTTTCCCCCATTTCACGCAGGATCCTGTCATGTTACCCTCTCTTCTTGAATCCTTTTTTTTTTTTAAGATGTTTGGAGAGTCTGGTGTTCTAGGTCAGGCATGCATTCTGGAACTTAGGAGGAGGCTGAGGGGCGAGACTTGGTACAGATTGGGGACTCGGCTGGGGGTGAGTCATGGTGGAGGGAGCATCTAGGGCAGGAGTGACAGAGAAAGCCAGAGATATTTTTTCCTTTGGAAGCAGAGGGAGAGGGAGAGGGAGGGAGGGTGGGAGGGAGAGAGAGAGAGAGAGAGAGAGAGAGAGAGAGAGAGAGAGAGAGAGAGAGAGAAAGAGAGAGAGAGAGAGAATGAGAGTGACAAGGAATAGGTGTGCCAGGACCTCTTGCCTAACTTTACAAACTAACTCTAGATAAATGTGCCACTTTGTGCATCTGGCTTTATGTGGGTACTGGGGAATGAACCCAGGGGCATCAGGCATTGTAAGCAAGGGCCTTTAAGTGCTTAACCATCTCTCCAACCCCTGGGGTTCTACTCTTGATGGATCTTTTATGCCCCTAGTGGCCGGTGTAGGAATTTGGGCAGCCTACCTGTTCCTGTTTTAGGGGTGTTTTAATACTTTCAGAACATTGCTTTCTGCATATATATTCTTTTTTTTTCTGAAGTAACATTTTTTCTTTTAGAACTTTAGATTCTGATGTCTAAAGTGTTTTCTCAATGGCTGGTATCAGAATCTGAATCTCTGAATCCTTACAATTCTAATTTGTCCGAAGACTGTGGCATTTAGTCAAGGGGATCCGTAAGTACCCAGTGATGGCCCGTGAGTTGTAGTGACTTTAAGCCCTGCCTCACACACGTAGCACAGTAGGAAGTGGATGCCTGGGTAGCTTGCTGGATTATCTTCCTTACCACTCCCTCCCTGCAGACTATCCACAACACGGCAGCCAGTGTGGACACGAAAAGGCAACATAGCACCATGGATTCACATATACATATATGTACACATACATACATGTATGCGTGTATATATGTATGTATATATGTATATTGGGGAGAGAGATGGGTTCATATTGTCTGGAAAGTGCTATCTCAGGACACCTCTTTTCTGCCTAGTGAATTTTCTCCTCAACTCCCTTCCTCAGTTGCTTGGGTGACACTCATTCTGACCACCAGCCTGCAGGGTTGGGGCTGTTATATAGCCTTTCTTTCCCTTCGTGAGTCAACACCACTTACAGTGAGACATTGGGTCACTCCCAATCATCTGTGAACTCTGTGAGGCAAGAGCTAATGTTCATTTGCCTGTTGCTCCTTGTTTCCCAGAGCCTGTCCAGGTATTCAACTCCAGTCTGGTGATGGGTGGTATTTGGTGAGGGAGTGGTTGAGCACGTACCTACCAAAGCTTAAGCAGTCACATATATTCTACTTACACTCTGTCTCATCTTTTAGAACTGTTTCCATTCCATTAACTAAAACAATTATAGCCCAGCCCAAATCCATGGAGTGATTGATGTTGCTTTTAATGAGGACCAGCTCACAGACAGCAGGACTCAATCCTAGAAGAACCCCATGGCCCTGTCAAGTACTTGTTCCAAGCAATCAGATGACATTGCTCATCTCTACCTTTTTTTTAGTTGATATTTTGCTTGAAGAAAAATAATGACATCCTGTGGGCATTGTCTGTCATGTGGCTGTGTAAATAAAAATCCTAAAATTTGGGTATAACTCAGGATATTTGGAAACACTTAGATTCCTGCACAGATGAACAAAATATCACAGTTCAAATCACAGCATCAGATGGAGTGTCCTGGACTCACCCATTGTTCAGGTCACAGAAGTGGGACACTAGATGTGTCTTATACAGTGTTTAGTGCCAGATAATGTGCAAGACATTTGCCATCCACCAGAATGTCACCAATACTTAACACATTGTTATTAATTTCTGACCTTTATTTTAGATTGTAGTTACTTAGAATAGTCAAAATTAATTTAATCCTTAAATGTACACTAACATATATACAAAGACAAAATGCATTGACTTTTGGACAAAAATGCATATGATAATTATAATGAGAGTATAAAATATAGTACTGGATAAAGAAAATAAAAATTATAGGTAATACCTGCACTCTGAGATAATTACAGTTTGCATTTGGAGCATATAATTTTAGCCTTTCTTTTTATGTTATTCATATAACCACATTTATGTAACAAATTAGAATTATACAGGGTAGGCTATTTTGTACCCTTATTTTTAAAAAATGAATGTATTAAGGGTACTTTTTAACATGGCGAATTATCATTTTCACCTTTTAAAAGCTCAAAGTTTTTTTAAGCCTGTAAAGTTTATTTGAAAGTCTAGAATGTTTTAAACATGTATGAGAAGAAACGTAACACTGTAAAAATTACATGTGCCTATCACCAGACTCAACGGCGGTTCTGACTTGCTTGTCATTCTCTTGTCTCCCATGGACCTATTTAGAAATAACTTTCAGAATCATATCACTTCCATAAATATGTGCTCCTGGATCTCTAAAAGACAAGGACTTATTTTATTAAATACATACCACAATGCCATTATTGAATCTAGAGAGCAGCAAAGCCTCATGCTTATGAAATACATAGTCCCTCTTCCGTTTTCCCCAATTGGCTCATAAATATTTTTATAGGTTGTTTGAATCAAGATCCAAACAAATCCATAAATTAAAATTGGCTCTTAAATGCATTTTGGTGTGAATTATCCCCCATTTCACACACATTTTTCTCATTGCACTTTATCTGTTAATTTGCTCTGTAGAATTTCCCACAATTGAAGTTACAACCACGTGGTGTAGTTTCACATGCTTCTTTGTGTTAGCTTGTTAGGTCACTTCCTTGGCCTTGCTGGGTTTGGGCTTGAAGTCTAGAAAGGTGATCTCATGATACTGTGCATTTTGTGAGGTCAGCAGTGACTGAAGGTCATTGTCCAGTCTGTCACTTCATTGAGACCTAGAGTTCTGATATTCTCATTTTACCATTCTTCTCACTTAGTACTGATAATTCCTTGATATACTTTTGAGATAATTTTTTTCACTAACTATACAGTTGTCAGTTTTCAAAACAAGGAGATTTTTTTATCTTTCTTTTTCAAAGATAGCTAATATATTTTTGTGATGTGTAAATCCATGGATTCCAGCATTTTGATGTGTTCCAGTCCTTTTCAGTTGGCTCAAACTGTTTGACTCAGTAATGGCTCGAACAAGCCATTTCAGTAAGGTGTAAATTGCCTCACCCTTGTTCAGTGGAAGTCTCTTTAGGCTGTTACCTGTGTTCTGTGAAACACAGCTTTAGAGCTTTTATTGACATCCTTGCTTTCTATCTTGGCAAGATATCCCAGGCTCGTCTTATTCATCTTCTGCCCCAGACCTGGAACTATTCATTTCCCTATGGAGTCTTCCTTTATTCCTTTTATTAGAAAATGGGTTTTGGATACTAGAGGTAATGGCTCATTACTACTGGGATTTCCATTGCATTGGATAGAGCTAGAAAAATTGGATTAGTTTATACTGTGAAAAATTGACATGTTATTAAAGTGTTTTGATATGGACAATTTCACACAGTTTAACCTATGTTTAAGATACAACACATTGACATATACCAATAAATTTTATCTTTACTCAGTTACATTAATCCTGACAATCTGAGCTTTTTATCCCTGCATATATGGTGGTGATAATTCCGACACATCACCTTTCTTTTCTTTTTTTTAATTTTATTTTTATTTTTTTATTTTTATTTTTTTTAATTTAATATTTATTGTCCATAATGAGTTACATTATTTAGTGGGCAAACCATGCGTTGTTATCCCGACTTCCCCAATTCCCCCCCTCCCCATCCCTGATCAGTTGTATATCCTCCTTCGTGGGCTGTCTGTATTAGTTTTATATTTTATTTGTAAGCAGAGAGATACAGAGAGGGGAGAGAGAGAATACAGGTGCACCAGGGCCTCTAGCCACTGCAAACCAACTCCAGATGCATGTGCCACTTTGTGCATTTAGCTTATGTGGGTACTGGGGAATTGAACCCAGGTCCTTAGTCTCTGGAGACAACTGCCTTAACCACTGAGACATCTTTTCCAGCCCTTCCTTTCTCTTTTTAATTCATATATTCACTCACTCATTGATTATTCATTCTTTATTTCATTCATTCAGGAGTTATATGATAGTGTAATACTATTTATACATTTATATTTAATTTATTTCCTTTTATCTGGTATGCTAATTTTCCTAGGTTGTAAATGTGTGTGTGTTGGACACATTTGCATACAAATTTTGATTTAAGATAAATGTGGAACGTTCAGGTTGAAGGTTGAGTCCTCTTTCAGGCTTCAATGTACTTTGCCAAATGGCTTTCCTTTCCTGCTTCCTCCGTTTTTTCCTCCTTTAGCTCTTTGAGCTAATTCTCCACTCCCAGCTCCTTGGACATTTCCTGGCTGTACTTCCTTCATTTGCACATTAATATTTACATTGTTAGTACTAGCAATTTTAAAAAGCATGAGAAACAATTTGAAAATAAAGTTTTATTTTAGGACTTTCTTAAAAAGACTATCAGTTTCCTTCCCCACAAAGCTTTGATGTCTCCCTAGTTCTACCAGGTAATTTGTAGGGCTGACCAAAACTTCAGGACTCCAGGCTCTAGGGGAAAGTCCTGAATAATGCATAGTGATTTATGTATCACTGTGTGTGTAAAGTAAAAGAATATATACATATGTATGTGTATATATACATGTTATATATGCCATATACGTGACATATATATACATATATATATGAGACAAAGTAACTTAAAAATTAGGAATTGATAAATTAAACATTAACTAGGTTAAGAACTGTAATAATTTCTACGTAGGAAAACTTGGATTGTGACTAAATAATTTTGAGTTATATATATCTAGTGTTTCTTTCTCTTATTTTAAACTGTCTTAATATATCAAAATTTGAGTGTTAAATAGTATATCATACAATAAAATTCATTATCCATAGTCTGTATGTCAGGTATTGTACCAGGTAAGTTTTCATAGCTTATGACATTGCTTACTAAGCTTCTAACTAAGTTGCTAAATCTCGTGTGTTGACTTTGGTTCTACCATATTTTGTAGACCAATCATTTTCTGTAGCTGCTCCTCCCCTCCCCCATATCTTTTTGTGCTTTTCTTCCTCCATCCCTATTTCCTTATTTTTTTTTTCAGTGCTGGGCCTAATACATTTTCAGCAAGTGATCTACCATTGTACCATTGAGCTGTATTTTCAGACCACTTTTTACTTTTATTTTGGGACAGGCTATCACAATGTTGCCCATACTGGCATTGAACTTACTCTGTAGTCCAGGATGGCCTTGGACTTGTGATCCTTCTGCCTTATCTTCTAGAGTAACTGGAATTACAAGCTTGCATCACTAGGTCCAGTTTTGTGTCTTCTTAAATAGTGGCTGAAGCTATTCTCACCTTGAAGCAGGTGATGATGATACTCAATCCATGTTCTCCTTAGCTCTTCTTTATCATAGAAACACATCACTGAGGTGTCTTTCAATATACTGAGTGAGAGTGTTCATGTGCAAAAAGAGGAAACACTATTTTGGAGGTGGACTATGAATTGTACTGGTTAAATACAGTCATCTCGGGGCTTGAGTAGAATGCGTGCGTGCGTGCATGCCTGCGTTTGTGTGTGTGTGTGTGTGTGTGTGTGTGTGTGTGTGTGTGTGTGTGTGTTATACATGACCATGCCTATCATCATCTAAGAGCATTTGCAAGGTATGTTTGTAGATAGAAGCAGATGCCTCTTTCTGGGCAGCATTCTCTTGTATTGTTTCTATGCCTTGGAGGTTGAAAGAGAAGGTCAGTGACTAATGTCCCATAAGCACACCCGTTAACATTCCTCACAGGCAGCCTGAGCCTACCTCATCTGGATTCTGCCGGAGGCCATACTATTTTGTTCAGCACTGGTGGCTTTTCCCATTGGTGAAGGAAAAGTTCGAGTAGCTAAGCAATTTGAAGAGATTAAAGAAAATGGAGCACTTCTTTAGAAATGTGCCTTTACTTCTTATTTAGTTTGAACCTAGTGGCAAAAGAAAAAGAATAAAGCCTTTGCCCAGAGGTTGTTGATAATGCAGAGCAAGTGACAGCCATGGTGGAGGGGAGAGTATTTTTCACGATTACAAGGTGGAGCGCGAGGATCTGGCTGTTAGACAGACCCCTCAGTGAATCAGTCATGTCTGGCATGATGGGAGGATGAGGAAAGAAAATGGGGCTTTGACATCAAACTCATGTTGCAGACGGCAGTGATGAATGAGGGAAATAAGTGCCCTCCAAATCAGACGCCCGCCCTGGTGCAGCAGAGGCATGGTAATAAAGATGGGAGATATCCCCTGCCTGGGCTTCTGTGAGCTCTCCCCACCATGTCCCACCCTGTTCTTCACATTAAATCACATTGAGAGCAGTGGGGACCCATAGCTTGTCATGTTGATCATCTTGAGATACACAGGCTGTGAGCTTGACTTTAATTAACTGATTTGAAATGACTTTATTTAGACTCGCTTTCCAAGACCATGTGATGACTCTGTGAAGGTCACCTGGCCACACCTGGGCAGCTCATCAATGAGACAGCTCGCTAAATTATACTCCTGAAAATTTGGTTTCTGGGCAAGGCTTTCATTTTATAAGATACAAAAAGGGCAGTAGAAGAAGCTTCTAGAAACCTTGTTCTCACCATGTCCAGCAAGTTGGGGCAATGGGAGAACTCATCTGTGCCTTAGAAAAGCCTGTGCAGATTCTTTATTTTGTATGTTATGGACAAGGTTCAAAAGAGATAGGAATCCAGCCTCATTGGGTGCTCTCTATGCCCTTGACTATATCTTCAGGTTCATCTTTTTCCATACATAAAGCCTGCAAAATACCTTGAACTTCCCAAAGTCTCCATCTCCTTTGCTTTCAAGTTTTTTGTGCATTGTTCCTTCTGCCAGAAATGTGGTTTCCCACCTTTCGGGGTTGACCAGTTCCTATGAATGCTGGAGGCATCTCAGTATCAGTTTATGCCATCAATGTCATTCCCTCTCTATACATCAGCAAGCACCTGCCCAAAGGCAGGGATCTTTGCTTTTCACTATTGTCTGCCATATCCTTAGCCATGGCTTATGTGTGAGACATGTTTTCCCTGGATGGGAAAGAGGGTGGAGCTGTTCTTGGCCAATCAAGATCCCTTATCCTTTCTCCCTCCATACACCAGCTGTGAGTCTTTATTTTAATATATGAAATCTCTTAATACATGGCAGTTATATTGAGATAGGCTTCATATGCCATAAATTATTCATGGCATACTCTTTTAAGAGTATTCAATGGCCTCTAGTATAGTCACAGGAGTAGTGTGACCATCACTGCAATTTAAAAACATTTTATCTGTGAATCTCCACATAAATTAGTATCCAATATAATTTATTTGATGAATTATGCTTCTGAAACAACAATTAAAAATATCCATTACCCATTGTCAGCTTCTCCTCCACATCCTCCAAATCCCAGAAACCATGCATGTGTTTTCAGTCTGTGGGCTTGTTTATTTGGAACATTTCACATCAGTGGAGTCATACTATAAGTGCCACTTTTTGTGTCTGTCTTTTCTCAGTAGGGTGTTAAGATTCACCGTGTTGTCTGGTTGTGGTGATGGCTCCATGGTTAAAGCATCTGCCACACAAACATGAGGACTGGAAATCAGATTCCCCAGCACCCATATAAGTGCTGGGTGGGTCCACCTGTAATTCCAGTGTATAAGAGGTAGAGACAGGAGATCCTCGGGACAGGCTGACTTTATATATTACCCATATTAGTGAGCTTTTGGTTGGAGAAATCCTACCTAAATAGAGAAAGATTGCAGAAGACACCTGATGTTAACCTCTGGTTTCCACATGTTACATGCACACGTGTGCACATGTACCTGCACAAACACACATATGAACAAACATGAATGTATGCTCACCATGCAAATATACAAGTGTGAAAATAAGACGCACCATATTGTAACATGGATGGGTGCTTTATTCTTTCTGATTTTCAAGGACTATTCTATTGTCTGGGTCATTTAAAACATGTATATTATCTATATGAACATTAATGTTGAGACACTTATGAAATAAGAAAGGTAAGAGTTCTTAATAAACATCCATATCATCTATCCAGATTTCTTTTAATATTTATTTATTTATAAGCAAAGAAAAACACAAAGAGAAGAGAGACAGAGAGAATAGGTGCACCAGAGCCTCTAGCTGCTTCAAACTCCAGATGCACACACCACTTGTGCAGCTCACTTTACAGGGATGCTGGGGAATTGAACCGTGGTTGTTGGGCTTTGTAGGCAAGTGCTTTAACTGCTGAACCATCTATCTAGCCCTGTTTATCCAGATTCCTAACATTGTGCCTTCAAGTCACTTCTTTCTTTAAAAATATTTTCTAAAAGGAATCAAAAGTGTTCGTGAATTTACGTCTATCTTGATCATAGCCCCATCATGTTCTATGAGAAATACAGTTTTCAAGTCAATTTTATAGATCTTTACAGATATACACATGTAGTAACAAATAATATTTATGTTTTGGATATACTTTAAGTTTTCAGCACACGATACTCCTAAATATATATTACCTTTTAACTCTCTCTCAGTTGCAACTTTCTTATTTGTTCATCTGCATGTCTTAACTGACATCTATCTGTGTTGGTATATAAATCTAGTTCTTTTTTTCTGTCATATAACATTTAAAAGACTCCTAAAATTTTCATGGGACCATGACTCTAAATATCCAAAGCAATTTAGAGCAAAAAGAACAGAACTGGAGCTATCATAACACCTGACCTCAAGCAAACTACAAAGCTGTAGTAGCTAAAACACACATACACATAGAACAGTGGAACTGAACAGAAAACCAGAAACTTAATCCAGATATTTTTGTAGCTGACTTTCAACAATGGCAGCAAGAATTTGCTTTGGATAAGGACAGTCCCTCCAGGAAAACTGGATATCCATAGGCAAAAAATCAACTCAAAGTGGATCAGTGACTTCAAACATAAAACCCCAAACTATGAAATAACTAGAATCAAACCAAAGTCAAAGGCTTCAGAACATTGAAAAGATTTTTGTTGTTGTTTGTTTTTGTTTTTGTTTTTTGGCTATGACACCAAAACACAAATCATGAAACAAAACTTAACAAATGGGATGATAGCTCACCATCAAGCCCCTCTGGCTGGAGTCTGTTTATATAGCACTTTCTTTTAACTCATTTCTACTACAAATTAATTCACGAAGGAAGCTGTGTGTCACCACTGAAAGGGGACAATTATTACTTGCCTAAAATAATGATAAATGAAATAAAGAAATGTATGATAAGAACAACTAAAATATGAAGTATGAAACAACAACCAGGCTATTGTTCCCATGGAGAAAAGGAATGAACAAGGAATATGGCTCTGAATTGCTAATCAAAAGAGTTAAAAAAGAAAACTTATTTAATATGGCCTCATTATTTATTTAAACGGAAAACTGATTTTTGCCTTAAATATTCACATAAGGTGGCTTTAAAAAAAGACTTTCCTTACTTGGGGAACTGCAGCACATTCATGCTCAGTGAGTGAGTGAATAAATGAGTAGTCAGCAGTGGAATTTTAGACCAATAGCCAGAGATGAACAGCTGTGAGACTGAGGGTTCCCAGAAGGCCCATCCACACACAGGACGACTCTCAGAGATGAGGGTCCTGCTAACAGAGAAGGCAGGTAACCAGTATCCACCCATGGGGCCAGATGTTATTTGTATTTTGCCTTTAGACGCTCATTTAGTCTCCAGACAGTGTTACTGGAATATTATTATTCCCATTTTAGAAATAGGGATTCTGAGGGAAAAGCAGGCTAAATGGATTTCCCAGGCTTGCACAGCTCTTGAGTAAAGAGCTGGCTGTGAACTTGGGCTGGGTGAATCCAGGCTCATACCTCTTACTTTTATCCCAGGAGGCTTCTGCTCTTTAACTGGTAAAAATGCACAGCTCCTATTTGGTGCTGTCTTAGTAGAGGCTTCAGAACAGGCTACAGAAAGAGCTATCAAACTCCAGGCTCACTTACACTGAGGTTCTCTAGCTTCCCCATTATCCCCTATGTACCTCCCACCCACCCCCACACACACACAAAGACCAGACTCCAGTCCTGCCCATGTGGGCAGCTCTCTCATACGAACACCTTGTGCTCTTCAGTCCCTGCCTACTTCAGTGTGTCTGTTCCCTCCTATGATGACCAGCCCAGCTTCTCTATATAGCTCCCATAAGCTGCTTATGCTGGACCTCAGCCATTGAACCATGTCTCTTAAGAGGCCTCAGCAGTTGGCATTCTTAAATTTCAGCCAAAGGAACAATAAAAGGGACCCATAGGCATGGTGTGTGGGGGGTAATTCTATCATAGGCAGGGAAGATGTCTCTACTGAGGAGACACTGGCCACACACACACACACACACACACACACACACACACACACACACACACACACACACACACCTGTAGATAACCAGATTTGAAGAGAAAAAAAAAATCACCTTAATACTCATCCCTTAGCCTTTGACTGGCTTCCTTGTTTGCCTGAAGGCTGTTGCCAAGGAAATTCTGAACTTAACAGTAAAATCAAGAAGAAAACTGTCTTTTAAGGTGAGATTTCTAAGCCCAGGTGCAGAAAATCAATGTGTGATAAACAGTTTTAACCTTTCTTCTTAAACCACCAATTATAGTCTCCAGATTAGAAATATTATTTCCAGGATAAGGGAACAGAGCCAGCCGTTTATTAAATGCTTATTAGAGCCTACACTCTTGGCTCACGCTCTCTTTATTTCATCTGCCCAGCCTCTCTCAGTGGGCATGCTTCCTTTCCCACAGGGCAGTGACTGATAGCAGAGAGGCCAGGTCAGGTATCCAAGTTGTGGGCTTAATGGTACTGGAGATGGCCTACGGTCTGTGGGGCTCAAAAGTTTCCTGAAAACTATATTTATAGCTTTGAAAGAAGCACATCAGAGTCCCATGGCTAAGACAAGAACTTTATAGGGTCATAGGAAAGAGAAGCATAAACCTTAAGACATTGGTGACCTTCATACAAGCGAGCCATTGAAACACCTCCTTTTACTTTACTGAAAAGCCCAGTTGTGTGATTCCCTCTGTGCCTCTAGAGCTCTCCTCACCTTCTTCATTCTGCCTGCACTTATTTGAGCCTGGCTTTGCAGACAGCATCATCTCTGATCACTTGTTCTCTTGCTTCTGGCTAAGTCTGACCAAAGCAGGCACCTGGATTAGGTACCAGACCTCAATTTCTTCCTTGGCAAAAATGGGTATACTAACATTTCCTCTCTTAGAGTTTCAAGGATTGGATGGACTAACCTATATGAGGCACTTTATACAGGGATCGGCACACAAGCAACTCTCTACCCATCATTATCATTATGGAACATTCCCTGAGGCTCTCCACAACTTAGTTTTGTTTTTCCAGTGTAGAGAGTAGCATCTCTCTAATCCTGCTTAAGCAATGCACACTCAGAGCAACTAATCAGCGGGAGTTAAAGAGGGTGATCTTCCAAGTTAAAAATATGTGAAGTTGCCACTATTTGACCCACAGACACAACGTTCAAAACTGGCAAGGTTAAGGGAAACCAACAAGGGATAGATAGGTAAGCACCTGGAGTTGACAGACAGAAGCTATTAGCAGCTTCATGCCAAAGAGGGGACAGGGAGGTCCCCAGCAGTAGACCGTGGGCCTGCTCAGAGCTATGCCAGAGGCCAGCCCACGGGAGCCATGATGGGTCTCTGTGGAAGAACAGAGCTCAGTCTTGGGCACAGGAGAGAAAGGTAGTAGGGGATGGCGGTAGAGAGCTGTGGAGGGATTTGTAAGTTGTCATGCTACACTCTTTATTATAATAAAAGGATCATGGGAACACAGTGCCATTGCCTGGGCCCACTCCTAAGTGTATATATCCTGGCTGTTCTTATTATCTTGTTAAGATTTTGAAGGGCAATAGTGATGGTGTCAACAGATATGCAAAATTTTAGTGTAACTACAGGAAAGAAAGAGACATAGTGCTTGACTGACCTCAACAAACACATACAGAGGGCATCTATGCAGGTTGTGGCAGATTTGCCACAGCCTCTGACATTCTCTCCTAAGATGGACACTGGGAAGGGTCTGCTCAGCTCCTCTCTTCTGCTTGTCCTTGGCATTTCCTTCAGCTTCACTGAGCAGGAAACAGCCTCCAATGTCTGCTCCAAGGCCAGGCCCGACTGGTGGTGTGAAGAGTTTCAAGGTCTTTGGTGGAACTGGGGTTTAAACAGCAAATTGCGTCAGGGAGAAGCTGTCAGGAGAAGCCATCAATCTTGTGGCCTGTGCAATTTGCACAAGTTTGCAGACCTTCAGGACTTTTTCTGATGAATGTGAAACAATCAGACTTGGATGAAATATCACAGGCATTTATGGAGCCCATTAAAATGAGAGTGGAAACCCTTCCTGCCTCAGTCCACCCCTGATCCATCCTTGACAGAGCAGCTGTGGATCTTCTGAGCAGCTCTCTCATGGCTCACCCCACCCCCACCAGCAGCCTGTAGGGCTCTGCTGAGCACCAGCAGGAGAGGGAGGTGGGTGGGGCTGTCTGCTGGCTGCCAGTGCCAGAGGAGATTTATTCCCATTCAAGTCACTCCTTCTCAAGTCTTACTCCCAGCTCTCCACTCCTGGTGGGGGGTCATGGCGCTGTAGTTTTCTACCTGGATGCCTCTGGGACTACCTGTGAAGACTCACCTCATTTACATCAGGGATAGTGGTGCCAATGGTCTGAAATGGGGTTAGGTTCTTAGATCTGAAAGTTCTTCAGACTACTTGGATATTCCCCTGAACATGAGCCTTGGATGAGGGCACTAGATCTTAAGCTGCATCAGAGTATCTCCACTAGGACTTGCGAAACACACATCCCTGCATCCCAGCATCCCAGGGGATGCTGCTGCTGCTTTGGGAAAGAGTGTATTAGTGGAATCAGAAGCTTTAAGAGTTTAGAAGATATGCTTGAGATCTAAAACCCTCAGTGGGTGGAGAAATAAGTTTGTTGATCCCACTCCAGGTCAGGTGGGTAAGCCTGTGCAGAGGGCCAATGTTTTCTTCAAATAGTTCTGGTAGTAAATGATCACTTGGTCCACATCTCTACCCACCTCCATTCTGAGCTTATTCTTCTAGGCCTGTGTTGGTCAGACTCGCCAGATCATAGGCATTCCTAGTGGGAGGGAGGCAAGGGATCATTTGTTTAAAAACAATCTGTTTTTACCTAGTTGTACCTCCCACCAACATAAAGTAGGTTTGGAAATGCCTCCTGAGAAAAGCATTGGCCTTCTTGTATTTCTCTTTTGGAGTGTAGCCCTTCTAGGCAGGCTGCCTCTGTTTATCTGGTCAACATAAAAAAGATGTACTGCTTTCCTGGGAAACTTTAATTCCAAGGATGTCTTGTCAGTTCATATGTTGTGTGGTCTTGGGCATGTTACCTAGCCTCTCTGAGCCTTCTTTTCCTTGTCTAGAAGCCCCACACTTATGTGATGAGGATCTTAGAGGAAGAAACAGAAAACTTCTGATGTAAACAGACCTGTGGGTTTTCCCACTCCTGTTTAGGGCAGACACACAGCCAACCAAGGACTCACAGGTTGAGCACAGCCTGTGGTAATGGTGGCTCTGGTAGCCAAAATCCTATACCACATCCACCTGGACTCCCTGTGAGGCTAGGTGTTGGGAGGAAGGCAAGGCCTCACCTCAAGCATTTTTCCAGGATACTCTTCCTCCCAGCCAGCAGCTTCCACAGTGCCCCGCTTTCCTGTGAGCTCTGGGTGGGAAGTAATTTCCCACCCCTGGCTCTCTGCACCCTGGAGATGGCTGTGTGTAAGTGACCTTGCTTCTATAGCTCCCGTACACACCGGGGATGATGTAATTGAATTTGTATACATCGTAAATTTTATTAGAGGAAAGCAATCTAGTTCCAATTCTGGTTCTCTGGAGTTACTGGCTTGTGACAGAGGATATACTTACTGGTCAGCTGGATGGAGTAAAGGTCAAAGCCACATCACGGTCTTGGTAGTTTCTATGGTAAACATGATAAACAAAAGGTTACAGCAGGTCCCCAAGATGTCACTTGCCTCAGCATGGTGGTGAGTGAGGAGGAGGGATCTGAGCAGAGCTGTTCAGCTCTACAGGAGGATGAGGGAGGGGTGAGTTCTCTCTCCTATGCTTAACTCTGCCGTCTGTCTGCTCTCATCCTTCCTTTCCTCTTTCCATCGTCCCTCCTTTGTGGTTTGCCTCCACTCCTGCCCCTTGTACTGTGGTCACTCAGGAAATGTCTCACGTACCTCCCTGAGACTACTTCTTCCCTGTGAAATAGAGTGGGTAAGTCCATCTTCAAGGGTAGGTCAGGGATGGAGTAAGGCAGCCTTGGAAAGCAGTGGAGACTCAGAACACATTAGGAGCTTTTGTTACCACAGCTCCTTTGGATGTTGGCATCCCTGGTTCGTAGGTTTGCACTTATTTCTTGCCTCCTCTGAGCTAGCTGCAGCCCTCAGGTATCCAGGCACACATAGACATCTAGAACAAGGCAGGGAGTGATGAAGGAGATGGTGGTCAGCATCGTTCTCTAGAGCTCATGGAGGCAGTGGTCCTTAGAGACCTGGAGAGATGGGAGGGCTTCCTGGAGGAGTGGATGTCTAGGTGGGCCTTCAAGGATGGGCCATACTGAAGGGGAGTGAGCATCCAAAGGCTGCCAGGCAATTGTGAAGTGCCCTCTAATGCTCAGAACATTCTGGTGTCCATGGAAGGCCATTTTAGTTGATTCCAATTCTTGACTATTATAAATTGAGCTGCTATAAACATGGTTGCACAAATGTATCTGTGCTGAGAAGTGACATCTTGCGGGTAGATGCCTAGTAGAGGGATAGCTGGGTCCATTGGTAGTTCTAGGTCCATTCTGTCTAGGAGTCTCCACACTGCTTTCCATAGCGGTTGAACAAGTTTGCACTCCCACCAGCAGTGAATGAGGGTTCCTTTTGCCCTCATCCTCACCAGCAATTATTGTTGTTGGTTTTCTTTATGATTGCCATTCTGACAGGGGTAAGATGGTATCTCATTGTGGTTTTGATTTGCATTTCCCTGATGCTTAAGGATGCTGAGCACTTTATCCTGTGAGTAAAGGCCATATGTGTTTCTTTCTCTGTGAGTTCTCTGTTGAGATCAGTGCCCCATTTTGTGAGGGGGCAGTTTGAGTGGTTTTTTTTTCTTGGTTTTTTTTTATTTATTTTTCAAGCAGAGAGAGAGAGAGAGAGAGAGAGAGAGAGAGAGAGAGAGAGAGAGAGAGAGAGAAGACCAAGGCCACCACCTTGTGGGTCTGGCTTATGTGGGTCCTGGGGAATTGAACCCAGGGCCTTAGGCACCAGAGGCAAGTGCCTTATCCGCTGAGCCATCACTCCAGCCCTTTCTTGGTTTTTTGAGGTAGGGTCTTACTCTAGCCCAGGCTGACCTGGAATTCACTATGTAGTCTCATGGTGGCCTAGAACTCATGGTGATCCTCCTACCTCTGCCTCCTCCCAAGTGCTGGGATTAAAGGCGTACGCCACCATGTCCAGCTCAGCTTGAGTTTTATTGATTTTTTTGAGTTCTCGGTAGGTTCTGGAGATTAGGCCTCTGTCTGAGTTGTAGCTTGTGAAAATCATCTCCCAGTTTGAAGGGGGTCTATTTGCTCTGAGTATGGTGTTTTTGTCTGTACAGAAGCTTTTTAGCCTGACCAGGTCCCATTGGTTAAGTGAATGTTGCACTTCCTGGGCTACCGGAGATTTGCTCAGGAACTTATTCCCTAATCCTATCTCCTATAGGATTCCTCCTGTTTTTTTCTTCCAGGGTGTTTAGGGTTGTATGGTTAATATTGAGGTCTCTGATTCATTTGGAGTTGATCTTTGCGCATGGTGAAAGGAGTGTGTCTATTTTAATTTTTTTTACACGTGTTTATCCAATTTGTCCAGCACCATTTGTTGAAGATGCTATTTTTAGCTCAGCATACATTGTTGGCACCCTTGTCAAAGACCACATAGCTGAAGTTACTTGCATTAAAGGCTGCGTCTTCAATTCTCTTCCACTGGTCAGACTGTTTTTCTGCCAATACCATGCTGCTTTAGTTACTATGGTTTAATAGTATGTTTTAAAGTCAGGTATACCTCCTGCGTAAGTTTTTTGTTTTTTTGCTTAAAATAGTTTTAGCTATTTGAGGTTTTTTGCCCTTCCAAATAAATTTTGAAATTCTTTTTTCTATGTCTGTGAAGAAGGAGGTTGGGATTTTTATTGGCATTGTGTTGAATCTATAGATCGCTTTTGGCAGGATTTGGCAGGATTGCCATTTTTACTATATTGATTCTCCCTATCCATGAGCATGGAATGCCTTTCCATTTTATTACATCCTCCTCTATGTCATTTTATCCAATCCTCATCATCTTGTTTTGAGACACAGTTTCTCTATGTCAGGGGTGGCCTTGAACCCCTACACCCCTGCACTCAAGTGATCTTCCAGCCCTAGGCTCCCGAGTGTAGCTAGGACACTTGGTCCATCCCGGCTACTTAATCCCAATTTTACCTCTAAATAGTAGATGCTCGTTCTTCCCACTGGTAGATGCTGAACCATCAGTGATAAGAGAGCTGATAATTCAAATCCACACAGGGAGTAAATGATGGGATGACTTTCAAACCTAAGTGTAACCCCACAAACTTTGTCCATAGCTACCAAACACACCTATCCATGTTTGCCCTCACTTGCTCATGAACTCTGCCCCAAATCCTTATTTGGTACAGGCAAGGAGAAAAAGCCCCACCTGTTCACACCATATAGAGTACATGTGGGTCTGTCAAAAGGAAAAGACCCTGTACAAGTGTGTGTGTGTGTGTGTGTGTGTGTGTACAAATTGTTGAATATTCCTCCTGTTCAGTTATGATTGTATTGATGAAAAAACGGCCTGTCAGGTGCGATTCCACTTTGGAGTAGGAATAAGGGAGGGTTGGAGGCACTGATGTTAATCAAGGTACCACTCCTGTTCATTTCTTTAGTGATAGAAGTAACTCTCCTTCATCTGGGTCATAGCATCAAGTTCACCTTAATTTCCCTTTCTACCCAACTACTCAGAAACATGGCTATTTCTGGAACACACCTGGGATATGCCTATAGGTTTATGTACTGTTGTTTCTGAGCCTGACAGAAAAATGGGCTTTGATTTTGTTGAAGGTTTTCTACTTTATTAATGCTGGGTTCTCCCTCTAGATAGGAAGGCAGCTCAGTCATGTGTAAAACTTCCATTTTCATCTTTTTTTCCCTCAGAATTTCATTCCATTTCATCACTTGCTGTTTCCTATCTAAGCCTT
>PVHP010016601.1:0-35635 GCA_004024765.1 Zapus hudsonius
GAAAGAAACCCAAAAATCTCAATGGCAAAACCCATGTAGCACAATTAATAAATGAATCATAGACCTAAATAGACATTTATTAGAAGATCTACAGATGACCAGTGGGTATGTGAAAAACTGCTCAATATCACTAACCACTGGGGAAATTCTAGTGAATATACAATGAGATAATGCCTCACTCCCCACTTCACTCCAGTATGAACGATTATTATCAGAAAGACAAGCTTTAGTGAGGCTCTACATGCCGCTGCTGGGAATGTTAATTAGTGCAGCTTTAAGGGAAGCAGTCTTCAAAAAACGGAAAATAAAGCTCCTGCATGCGTCTGCAATCCCACCACTGGATAGTTATCCAAAGGAAATAAAATCAGTCTTTTGAAAAGACATTTGCTCTCCATGTTTATGCTGCTCACAATAGCCAAGAGATGGAAATAAGCCAAAGATCCATCACCGAGATATGGTTAAAGAGAGTGTGGTGCATTTATACAGTGGAATAATCTTCCCCCATAGATCCTGTCATCTGTGACAACATCCATGAAATTGGAGGTCATTATGTTTAAAGAAATGAACCAGAATCAGAAAAACAAGTAGCAAATAATGCTATTCATATGTGAAATATACAAATGTTTTTACAGATGTTTGTTACAAGAGCCTGAGGAGACCTGGGAGGGGACAGGAAGAATAAGGGAAGCTTGATCAATGAGTGCTGAGCTCTGGCATATTACTGCATAGTAGGCTAATTATAGAACACAACAATGGACTGTACATTTCACCATGATTGAGGAGATTGACGTGTTTACCTTGACTTGAAAGTTATAGTATGTATACTGTATCAAAATATCACATGATACCTCATTCATATATGTAAATAATTCACATATATGTTTATAATTTTCACATTTTTATGTTATCAGTTAACACAATAAAATCTAAAAATGTATGGTTTAGGTATAATCTGAGTATCTTCCAAAAGCCTGAATGTAAAGGCATGGTTCCTAGGGTGGAGCTAAAGGAAGTTGCTGTGTACCTTTAAGAGGTTGGGCCTAGTGGGAGGTTCTTAGGTCAATGGAAATGTACCCATGAAAGGGACTGTGGGACCCCTACCATCCACCCACTTGCTTCCTAGCTTGAGGTGTGATCAGTGCTCCTAACATTGTCATCCACCACTCTCTCCAGAACTGAACTGATGAAGACTGCAATGCCTTTAAACCTCCAAACCATGAGCTAAAGAAATCTTTCCTCTTCACAAACTGTCACATATTACTATTGTAATGTAAAGCTGGTGAAGACAGAAAGAAATTTAAAAAATCACTCAAAGTTCTATACAAAATAACGTTGATACATAATAATCACTATTAATGGACTATAAATTTAACTTAAATGCTGTACAATTTTACAAATTATTAAAATAAATTTAAAGGTGTGATTTTTATAATTAATTTCAAAACTATGATAGAAAATTAAAAAATAAAAAAATATTTGGATAGTTATTTTTAATGACATATTTTGATCTAACAGAGTATCTAGGGACCTTCTGTTAAGCAGGACAAGGAAATAAGTACACTTGGATTTATTCTGCCCATCCTCTCCAAAATCCCATTTAGTTTTCATTATATTATTTAGATAATGTCAAGATTTTTGGTATTTACATTCTGCCATGCAGTGCTAATTGTTAAATGATTGGTCTTAATTTTATACACAAATAAATTCATCCCTCCTCTTGCATCTTTTTTTTTTTTTTGTAACTAGGATCCTTACATTCCTGGAATCTGCATTTTGTGTAATCTTTGCATCCCATTTTGACACTCTGGGTTTTTCAGGAAGGCTTAGCAGAGAGACAGTTAGTAAAGGTTTGCAGGGCAAGCATGAGGACCCGAGTTCTGTTCCCCAGCACTCAAGTAAAATACAAGCATGATGGCATGTACCTGTAATCTCAGTGCTGGGAAAGCAGAGACTGATCCCTGGGGCTTACCAGTTAGTTTGTCTAGACAAATTGATGAGCTCTGGGTAAAGTGAGAGACACTGTCTCTAAAGCGTAGAGGTATTGATAAAGGCACCAGATGTTGATCTGTGGGCTTCACCCACATGTTCACCTGCACATACATGCAACCTGGCACATACAAACATATATTCACTCATAACTGTACACTACATAAATGTGTAAAAAATAAATAAGTAAATGATAAAAAATAAATTAACTGAAGAATACTTAGCAGATTGTTCCCTGACTGAGCAGTCACAGTTGGGTCGTACTTTTGGTCCTGCTCCATCACCATCTTGCATTGAAAGCCCTGGGATACTTTGGCACCCAATAGGAAATTTCATCATTGATCTGTTTGCCTTTCTACTCCTATACCTATAGGTAAGTGACATGGTTTGATCCAGGTGTCCCCCACAAACAAATGAATGTGTTCTGACTGATTGATCCTCAGCTGATGGCAGTTTGAGTTTTACAACCTTGCTGGAGCTGTGTTGTTGGGGGCGTGCTTTTGGGGTTATAAGCCAGCTTCCCCTTGCCAGTGCTTGGCACACCTTCCTGCCATTGTTTGCAGTGCTGTAGCAGAGGTGATGTGCACCCCTCTGCTCATGCCATCATTTTCCCTGCCAGGATGGAGTCTCCCCTCGAGTCTGTAAGCCTAATAAACCCATTCCTGTACAAGCCGCTTTTGCTTGAGTTCTTTCTGCGCAGCAACTAGAAAGCTGACTGTGACAGTAAGTTAGCACCTAAGCAGGCTGTCTTTCAGGTTATATTTCCTTGGTATGTGGGCCACCATATGACTTGCCAATAAAAGCTTTATTGAAAGTTATTTTTCCCTTATTTTATCTCTGTATTTTATGTTCCATTTGTTTTACTCTTAACAAATATCAGTGAGGCTTATGCTTGATCGTTGTTTGCTCCTTTCCGAATCACTTTATATGAATTATTCCAGCCCCCACTTTTCTTGTTGCTTGTAACTTTTGGGAGTGCTAGTTTTTATTTTCATCCTCCGTTTATTTTTCCCCGATTGTTCCATATTTGCCCTGTGAATCATGATTGTGTCTTCTTTGGGAACACAGAAACTTTTTGGAATTCTCTCTGGTGAGTGAATGCCTTGCTTTGTTGGTTTGTGACTCTTACTTAAACTAGGGTGTGTTACCCTGCACACTGACTGCCTCTTTCTACTCTCATTTCTTCCTGTAATTCTTTGTTAAATGCCAGTGCTTTGAATGGGGCCGCTACTCGTGAATAACAAGAGGCAGAGGGCAAGCCCTAAGTTTCCATCAGTTGTCTTCCACAACCTGTCATCAAATCACTTATTTCCTCTACTTACAACTCTCTTCAGATGTTAGCATTTGAATAGTTGCTTACGATTGGCTCACTGAGATCCAGCCATCACTGCCTCCCCTTTTCTCTTCACATCACTTCATCTTTGGCATACTTCTTTCGTAAGGAGCCATAAAATATGATTTCTACTTCAGCTCTGTCTCCCCCACAGTTCTGTAGGGACCCTTTTTTTCTCAGGATCAGCTCAGGGTCTTCAGTCTGGTCCTCAAAGAACTCTTGGATAGGCCTTTCAGGACAGCCACACTTACTCCTGGAGAAATCTGTGTCCAGCTCAGTGCCTGAGGAAATACTTTTCAGCGGTCAACCTTCCCTCTCATTTTGGTCCAACTTTTATAGTCTTTGGCAGGTGTGTTTCAAAATTCACAGTTTGGGATTGTGGCCACTTCATTGTTCATTGAAGACAGAGCATTCCTCTTATTCATTCTCTTTGTATTTTTTTTTTGTCATGTTCCAAAGGAGATGAGTGGAATTTAAAAAAATGTTTTTACTGTCATGTTTAAAAGAAAGTTCTAATTGCTGTTTTTAAGAGAAAAGCTCTGGTAAAGGCTTTGGGACAGGGATTTTGGAAATCACCATTTTTACAAGTTAGTTAAATGACCATCTAAATTTCCTAAATAATAAAAAATCGACATCAGCTTTTGAGTGTGTGTGTGTGTGTGTGTGTGAGTGTGAGTGTGTGAGTGTGTATTTGAGTGTGTGTTTGAGTGTGTGTGTGAGTGTGTGTGTGTGTGTGGAAGGACACATGCCGCAGCACATACGTGAAGTCAGAGAGTGAACTCAAGGTGTCAGTCTTCACTTTGCATCTTCTTTGAGATGATGTCTCTCATTGTTGGCTGTTGAGAAGGCAGATCAGCTGGTCCCTGAGCTTCAGGGTTCTTCTCACCCACCTCTCATTGTCATAGGTGCATTGGGATTACAGATTCATGCACTACTTGCATTCAGCTATTATGTGGACTCCGTGTTTGATCCCTTGTCATCAGACCTGCATAGCAAGAGCTTTAACCACTGAGAAATCTTCCCAGGCTCAAACATCAACGTTTTAGTAAACTACCACTGAGCCATTTGTGTTCATATGACAGAATGGTTAAAGAACTATCAAACAGTTCTCATGAGACACATCCAATGATGGATATGTGTTTGACTTTCTCTCTCCATTTAGCAGGGTAGGCTCATTTGTAAGCACCCTTTCAGGATGGGGGCCTCACAGACTGCTGAGGATTTGGGAGCACATAATCTGAGCTTTAATTATCACTTGAAAGACAACAACCATCAATGCATCTGCTATGGTTTCACTGTAGATAACGGGACAACTCTCAGGAAGACCTTGTAGGAACAATATACCTTGAGTCCTTAATCTCTGCAACTACTTATCTATGTCCTTTAAACTTGAAGGTCAGTTTGACAGGTTTGCCATTCCTATTTGTGTTCCCTCGGTATCTTAATCATGTTGTTCTGCTATCTTCCAGGATGAACAGTATCAATGAGAAGTCTGAGGCCAACATGATTATTTTTATAATAAGTGAATTTATTTTTTGGCTCAGATGCTCCAATACCTTTAACCTTGTCTTTAAATTCTGCTTGCTCAGTTGATACTGGTAATTCCCAGTTTTCATCATTATCATCACACCCAGGTTTCTCAGGTAAGGGAGTACATTTTCAATATGGCAATTTGAGTCTTTTATTTTGTTCTGTTCTATTATTTTTTGGAGTTTTCTTTTCTCAGGTCTCCACATTTGTTAGATTTTTCTATTTTTTACATCTATCATTTTCTCTTGAATCCTTTTTATTTATTTAGTTCTTTAAATCCCCCTTTTTCTGTTGCTTCTATTTATTACTATTTTTTCCACTATTTGTGTCTAGCCAGTCTCAGGTTTCTTCTAGATTTGACTACATTATGGAAACTCACCTTTAGTTTTTAGATTCTTTCTGAAATCTGGTTGCCTATCTCTTTATACCACTTTGTTTCTTGTTTATCTCATTTCTTAGAAAAAATATGTATTATTTATTTATTTGTGAGGAGGGAGAGAGAGAGAAAAAAATGGGCACACCAGGGCTTATAGCCACTGTGAATGAACTCTAGATGCCTGTGCCACATTGTGTATCTGGCTTTACTGGGGAATCAAACCTGGATTGTTAGGCTTTGCAGGCAAGCATCTTAACTGCTAAGCCATCTCTTCAGCCCAGATTCCGTATTTTAAGTTTATTTGTATAGTTTTTAAAGTCTTTTTAGCACATTTTTTAATATTAAGTAAGTTATATTTTATCTGCTTCAAGGCTAATTTTCTTATTATGTTGCTGTTATTGATACTTTTACCTTATAGTATCTTTGGAGTTAGCTGATGCTCCTATGTAAATTAGATTGTTTTCTCTCTCTCTTTCTCTCTCTCTCTCTCTCTCTCTCTCTGTGTGTGTTTTAAGACTATAGGGAGTGGAGTATTGTAGGGCATTTATAATCCTCACTGTTGGTGCCTTTTTGCTCTAGTCTCTGGGGTTAAAAAGCAGCAGTAACAATTGGGTCCCAGTTCTCAGCTTTGTATTCTTTTCATTCTCTTACTTCCAAGGACCTGCACAGTCTCTTTCCTTTACCCCACGTCTTCCTTTTCCACTTTGATTATAATTCTGACACCATTCTTTGGGTTCTTCTAACCACCTTAGGAATGTCACGGGGATTACCATACCCTGCTTTATGTGGGTTCTGGGGACCCTCACTCAGGTACTCATACTTATGTGGCAGGCACTTTATCCCCCAACTCTTCTCCCCTGCCCTCACCACAGGGTTTTGAAAGAAAGGGCCCTAGTTATTTTATACTGAGTCATGGCCTGATCCTGTGCAAGAAATACTTATAGAATGAAATGGAGGAGGAGCAGAAAAGAGGGGACTGTGAGATTCATAGCAACCTTTACCTTTGACCAGTTTCCTGCAGCCAACTGTGGAGGGCAGTCTGTTCTGGCACAGGACTTATGAGATGATGCCTTGGGTCCTTGGCATAATTCATCAGAGAGATTTAAAAAGCTCCCATCTGTTAACAGCTGCCGACATGTGACTCTCCGGTTCTGAGTTCCCCCACCACATGTCCTGGAACACTAAGACAAAAAGATACAGTAAGGTTGGTGGCTCACCTTGTATTATTGCAATGCAAGGCTCCCACCAGCGGAGCTAGAGGGAGCTATGGGTTGCCAGGCTTTTCTACCTGCTGCCACTCTTCAATATGCCAGCTGGGAGGGCAGTCGAACTGATTGCAAGCTTGTAAAGCATGGGGCTTTTCTTCTGTGCATTCCTCGGAAGGGGCTGGGGATTCCTCTGGATGCAGGCAGTATACCTCTCGGGTCTGGATTCCAACACCACAGGTCGCTGAGCAGGGCCCCCAAGAGTCCACGTGCCACCTAAAGCAAAGCCAAGCGGGAAAAGGATGACCTGTACACCGAGACAACATGCTACAGGTACAGACAATGTCAACCTCTTCTCTGGACATTTAGATCATATACCGACTCCACAGCCATCATATTTCTGTGAATGCAATTAAAATACAGAAGTGCTGTATGAAAGGCAAGAAACATCAGGAAAGTGAATACAAAGTCCAGAGTCAAAAGCAGCAGATTTTTCCGCCCCCCCATCTCGCCCTGCCACCATTCTTCAAAAATAAAATCCTGGTTTGGTTTAGAATAGAGTCCCAAGGCAAAGATGATTTATGTAGGTGTCAAAAGAAACTTTAAATGCTTACAAACACACTTCAGAAAATCTTCAGGGCACCTGGATTCATTATTTGGAATATCCCTAAGAAATTTCTTTTTTGTTAGGATTAGATTTATAACACATATAATATGATTTCTTTCCAATAAGATCTTGGAAAAATCAGGTTTTCTCATGGAACATCTGTGAAAATGAAAACCAGGGCAGCTGCTTTTAAATCCATATTTCCAAGTTGTTTTGACAAAGATTCTCTCGGCTTACATCCCTACCAGAACTTATGTATGTGAATGCTTTGTTGCCTGCTTTAATAGTGTGCTGGGGCATATACCATTTTTAAAAGCATTTGTCCATCTGATGAGTGAAAGTTATATATTAGATTTAATTTGAACAGAATATGAACTCTTAACTAGTTACCATAGAGATATGTCATGAGTAAATGATTTAAAAATAATTAAAATGTAAGTAAAATAATTCTGGCCCCATAGTAGTTTGTAGTAGAAAAAAAAGGAAAAATAAAATTTCACCAAGTGAAGAGAGATCTTTTAAATGTGCAACTGCTAAAGGACCAAGTAGATATCCATCCATTCATATGGAATAATTCGAGTGGCCATTTAAATACTAACATAGATGTATAGTAATTGCATAAAAATACAATGTGTGCATTTGCAAGCACCGAATTACAGTGTCCAGAATTGAGCCCAAGGCTTCTTGCACACCAGATAAGTGCTCTACTATGGAGCTACCTCCCTAGCTCTCTGGTATACCTTTTTATTAGACAAGAACTATAGATCATAAAACGCTTAAAAAGTATAATCCTATTTAGAAATGCATGCATAAAAAATGTCTGGTTCCAGAGAGCTTGCTGTCTCTCCACATGTGAAGACACAGGGAGAAATCTGTTGTCCAAAAGCCAGGACAGACCTCACCAGAAACCAGACTCCATGGGACTTCTCTCTTATACTTTCATCTTTTAAAAATATGTTTACTTATTTATTTGCAAGTAGAGAGAGAGAAAAAATTGGAACATCTGGGCCTCTTGTCACTGCTAATGAACTCCAGGCGCATGCACCACTTTGTGCATCTGCCTTTTTGTGTGTGTGTGTATGGGGGGGAGGTATTAGGGAACAAAGCCCTGGCCATGAGGGTTTACAAGTAAGTGCCTTTAACTGCTCAGCCATCTCTCCAGCCCCTAATCTTTATTTATTTATTTTATTTTTTATGTATTATAATAGGTTATAACCTATTGTGTCCTCACCCCAATTCCCATTACCCTGGGGGCCCTCCTCAGTGGGGCTGTAGTAGTCACTGTGGGGTCATGAAGGCTTCACTCAGTCAATTCCTTTGGGGTAACAGGGAACTGTGCCTCAGGTTACTCCTACCCACTCTGTGGCTCTTACAATCTTTCCACCCTCTCTTCCTGAAAAGTTCCCTGAGTCATGGCAGGCATGTTGGCAGTCTGTTTTAGTGCTGAGTTCTTTATTGCCTCTGGATTTCTGCTTGCATAGGTTTTTATTATTCTAACTGCTTGTCACCCATCACCCTGGTTCAACCCCTAATCTTATACTTTCTAAACAAGAGAAAAATTAAGTTCTATTGTTTGTGCTGGATTCTTTGCTATTGTGGCCCGAGCTCATTAGAAACAGAGTATGTTTTCTGATCACTGTACATCCATTTGACAACCCTCAAATATTAAGAAAAATGAAATAATCTTCTAAATTACACATGAGCATATATGAAAAGATTCCTGGACATTTATATGTGAAAATATTAACAATAAAATATTAACAATAGTGGAAATTAGGTGGCATTTTAACATACATGTTAATAAAAAATTCAAATATCAAAATTTCTAGGATGTGGGTGAAGCTAGGATTAGAAGATAGTCAACAGCCTTAGATGCATATTTTAAGAAGGAAGACATAAGAGGTTGACAAATGGTAATTAAATTTAAAGAAAGTAGAAGAAATGGACCGACTAATAGAGAACAGAAGTGGAGAGACTAGAAGATGAAACAAACATTTAGTTCTTCAAAAGTATAATAAAACTGATAAATCCTTGATGATTTAGAAGAACAAGGAAGCAAGCACAAATGCTCACATTAGGAACTTGAAGGGCAATCTTCCAATCTGGAGGCATTAAATGGATGTTAGTTTGAAGGAAATGTTTGGGAAGTTAATGATGAGGTCAAAGAAATTCAGCCAACTAAAGCCATTTGTTAATTACATACAATACACCCAGTTCTTTATTAAATGCTTTCCATGTATTAACTCATTCAATTTTCAGACATCCTTATAATAAGGCTATGGTTTGCTGACCCCTGCTGTATAAGGAAATACTGTCATAATAGGAAAGCATTCTTTTAAAAATATTTCTATATATTAACTTGCAAGTAGAGACAGGAGAGGTAGACAAAGAGGGAATGGGCACACCAGGATGTCCAGCCACTGCAAATGAACTCCAGATGCATGTGCCACTTTGTGCTTTGGCTTTACGTGGGTACTCAGGAATCAAACTTGAGTCCTTAAGTTTTGCAGCAAGTTGTTTACAATTCTAACCTGACAGATATTCATAAATAGCTTTTCAGGGATTAAATAAGAATGCTTTCCAATTGGGGTTGGAGAGATGGCTCAGTGGTTAAGACAGATATTCTTACTAACTACAAGAAGATCATATTTTGTCATTTCTGGTAAGAAGAAAATTGTCTTCTTGAATGTCATTCTACTAGACTGATTGTCAGATTCTTACTCTCTGGAGCTCTCCAGTTTCACAAGAGTATATCTGGGAGTATCTTTTCATCTTCCTGTTTGAGATTTGTTGTGACTTCAGATTCTTCTGATTTACATTTTCAATTTATTTGGAAGTTCAGCTATTGTTACCTTGAATATAAATTCTATTGTTTCTTTCTGTAATTGCATCCTGATAAATAATGACCCTTCTCAATATCTCCTCTTCATCTTTAACGACTGGGCGTATTACACAAACCTCTCTTCTACTTTACCTATGTACCATAACTTTTAAATTCAAATTATAGTTTTCTAACCTTTAGATAGTCTATTGTATTGCAGCATATGACTTGGCAATATTTAAACAATTGTGCTCTTTGGTGTGTGTGCAGTATGTGTGGTGTGGTGTGTATGTATAGTGTATGCACATTTGTGTGCAGATATGCATGCCCTGTGTGCATACTCTCAGAGGCCAAAGGAGTATGTCCTTCCTTTGGCTCTTTGGCTTTATTTCTAAGACAGAGCCTCTCTATCACTGAACTCAGTCCTGTTGATTTGAATCAGACTGGTTGACCAGAAAGCTCCAGACAATCTCCTGTTTCTGTTCCCATCCACCCTGCCCAAGACTGGAGTTACACACATGTGTGTGGCCATGCATGCTATTTCATGGATGTTGGAGATCAAACTCATTCTGGCTCAGGCCCCATGGGGCCCTCATGTATGTATGCAAACACTCTTAACTCGCTGACCTTCAACCCTTTTTGATAGATTAAGTTGGAAATTTTTTTTATGTTTCAACCTAACATTTGTTTCTTTAAAATAATCTTCCAGGTATTTTTTATACTTGTTTCTCATTAAGTTTTCAATTTCTTGTTGATATCTTTAAGCATTTTAATCAAACTAATTTTAATGTTCTGTATCTGGGAATTTCATTGTCTGTGTATCTGAATATTTGATTCGCTCAGCACACCTGACTGACTCTCACACAGGATTTCTTCATGAGTCCTTTGATTTGGATATGAGTTCATGTTCATCAGATCTTTCTGGGAATTTTAAGGTCTGGGTTTTCCTCATAAGATTTATTGTACTTCTGTAAAGACCAATTTGAATTAATTTTGGGGATCACACAGAGTAAATATAAACTCCTGTTAATTTTCCTTCTTTCTTGAGACTGGGTCTCATATGTACTCCTGGCTAGCAGCCCAGGCTGGCCTCAAATCTTTCTGCCTCAGCTTCCAAAGTGCTGAGGTTATTAGCATTCACCACCATGCCCTGCTTATTTGTGAGATTTAGATTTGTAGAGGAGCCTTTTCATTCCTTCCTTTAAGGGACAAAGTCAGTACAGTAGGAGATGGATATTTATTTCTCCTCATTTGCGTTTTCACTAAAGTAGACTGGCTGTATGGTGTCTCCACCTCATTCCTAATCTTCTTCAGGTCTAGAAGCTTAGGTGTTTCCAGACAAAAACTATAAAGCCAAAAAGTTTAGACAAGTGGAATTGGCAAGTGTCTCCACAGGGGCACAGCCTTTAATACTGGGTTACCACTCCAGGGGTCCCTTTTCAGTTTGGTTTTGGTTTGAGGATTTCTTTTACTTCATTCAAAAGCTTAGTTCTCTATTTCAGTTATTTTTATATATTTTAGAAGGTTTATTGTGTGTATGTATGCATGAATGACCTGTTTACTTAGTTTGGCTTGTTTTAGACAGAGTCTCACTATGTACCCCAGGTTGGCCTCGAGCTCATAATGCCCTTCTTCAGCCTTCTGAGTACTAAAATGACAGGTGTGTACCGGCAAGCCCAGCTCAGTTCTTAATCTTTAAATTCTGCCTCCATAGTGTCTCAGGGTATGGACAGAATATAGACAAGTTCTTTGCCACAAGGTCATTCAGATGACCATGATCCAATTCCTAATAGCTTCCTCATTCCCACCTGAAGTCTTATGAACACAGTCTTTAGATTTCCAGGTTCAGAAATTTCAGTTTATCATCCTTGGTTTCACTGCTTCTGACTGCTGGCGAGAGACCATCATGGAAGCCAGAGCAGAGGCTGCTCACCTCAAGGTGACAAAGAGAAGAGAGGCAACGATTCATTCCCCAATTGCCCATTATTACAAATATTCAATTATTTGTAGGCTTTCTAATTGTTTCTTTAAAGTGTTCACCTCCTGTTACTACATTTCTGCCTGATTCCATTTCATAATTTTTACTTCTTTACATGGATAATATTAATCAATTTGCTAATAAATTTGCCAAAATTTATTTGCCAAAATTTGCCAAAGTTGCTAATAATTTTAGTATTTTAGGATTGTTTTTGAATTTTAATTTCATCAGCAGTAAATTAAATTTTCACATGTTGAATCTGTCGACTATTTTTATTAGTATTAGATTTCTTTGTAATTTTAATTTTTAGGTGTAACTTGAAGGAAGTCTCTTTTTCTTTCTCTCCCCCTCCCTCCTTTTTTCTTTTTTCTTTTTTATCCCATAGAAATTGAACTCTCATTCGCTATAATTGCACTGGGGTTTCTTGTCTCAAAGAACCATAGGACCAGCTCCACTCACCACTTCACACATATACTTCTTTCAAAGAGCAGTTGCTTTCATGATTTTTTATTGTTATATCATTTTAATTTCCCTTTATATAATATCTATCAGCAATCTGGAGCATAGTATACACTGACAAAACCATGAGGATTTGGAATTTATCAGATAGGCTGTAATTGATCATACTGAGTTCCTATAGCTGTGGACAGGAGAAAAGTCACAAAATGACAGCTAGATGTCCATCATATGTTGCTGGTCATCTGATTACCTATCTTATTATTCAGAAGGCTTCTGTTTCACTATAAAAATAAATCATCTTTGAAATGTAAACATTATTGGGTATGTCTTCAGTATGATCACCTTTCCAGAAGTATGTAGAGAGAATAATCAATTATTGTCACAAGATACTGGAGATGAAACTATTTTTAATTCAAGAAGTGAGTAACAATTTTTTACTGGCTGGCAATAATCAATTTGAAGATTTGTTTTAATTCAAGAAATGGTACAAAACCACACCACTCTGGCCTATGACTCTCCCACCCTCCCTTTCAATGCTGAATCCTCATGGAGAGACTGCTCTCAGATTAGAGGACCATTATGTAGCCCTGCATGTTTTTTCAAACTTCTGGCTCTAGCCTAAAAAAAGCTAGCTCCATAAAATAACAGACACTCAGCAGTTATAGGTCAGAAATGGGGAGTAACCCCATAAGAGCAAAAAAAAAAATGAAAACCCATACAATGCCCCACCTCGAAGAGTCCAGGCTAATACATCAAATGCACTTGCCTTAGAGTAAATAAAGATCCACTGACCGCCCACCCCAATCTCAGTGGTAAGTTTCACCCTGGGGTGACATTTTACTGCTATTGCCCTTGGAGGCAGTAAATATTTATATGGAAAATATTATGCAACCCCTTGTTCCTGTTATTCCTACACCACTGGTTTCTAGAACCTAAAACATTTTTGTAAACTTACCTTTATTTTGGCATCAAATCTTTGTCTCTCCTGGGCCGACTCCAACATAACTTTCAATCTTTGAAAAGGTTATTAAATTTGCAACTTTTGAAAGAAGGAATAGTATTTCCTTTTACATAAAAGCAGACTCTTAATTTTGCAGAGTGGCCAAGATGTATTGTCTGCTCTATTCTTTCCAGCTTGTAAGCTGTGTGGAGAGAGTTGCTGAGGAAGACAGTCATGAGACTCTTGCTAAGAGAGTGAGGAGGGAAGGGGCACTGCATGCTGGCTGACACATGACCCAGCAAGCCAGCGTGCTTTCCTCAGCTGGCTTAGGACACACTTCCAGACTTGCTGTCAAGTCTTTCTGTGGTTTCTTGGCCACAGTAAAGATAACAATGTAAACTAAACTCATCCTGCTTTGACCTCCTGCATAGTTCAAGCGGACTAGACTGTCATTCTTAGAATGAACCTAACCATATCACACCACAGATAATGCTCATGACTTATAATGGTTTGACTTAATTTTTCTGACTTTGCCATGGTGGGAACATGATATGCATTGATAGAGAATGAATTTAATTTGTGTCTTCCAATAGACTAGTGATAGGCAGCATGACACTCTCCATGATGAGTAACAACACTGAATCACAGTACTCAGTGAGCAAGATGGTTTCAAGGGGGAAACAAGTGATGTCACAGGGCACTGTGTTGCAAACTCTGATGGTCAGCCAGTTTGACTTGAGATGTTTTCAATTTACTGTGGGTTTAAAGAGGTCACCACACTGGAAGCTGAGAAGTTTTATACTCATGTGAGGTCAAGACACCATATAAAGTCGGGTGAAAGTGAAGCATGAAGCCACTAGCCCAGAATTAAATATTGGATGGGATCGGGGATGTGGCTCAGTGGCAGAGTCTTTCCTAGAATTCACGAGGTCCTGGGTTTTACTGAAGGGGGAACAGGAACAAGGTAGCTAATTATAGGCAGTCAGTCAGGGATAGGCCCCAAGAGGATCAAGGAGATGTCACCTTGCCTGCCCCAGCAGAACTAAAACTTGCCTCCAATCCAGATGGCTATAAGCAATTCCTCAGCAACAGTGACCCTGACTTCTTTTTCAATCTAGCACAACTGAGTAGGCTGGCCACACCTGAGTCAGCCTCTTGAGTCCACAGACCAATTAGGTCTCTCCCTCACACACCTGAGTCTGGTGACATGATGCATCCTAATTGGGATATAAATAAAAGGGTCTGCCACGCGTGAGGTTGCTCTTTTGGCTCTGCTGGCTAAATTTTCCTGGTATCAGACTCTGCTGATTCCACCTTGGTAAGTTCCCCCTTTTCAGCCTGGCTGAGAAGGGGAAAGGAAATGTCTTCTTGTTGGGACATTTTCCTGCCTTGGTTTTGGGTGCCTTGTCACGTTGTTATGTTTAAGATTTTCCTCTAAGCTTTGGGTCATTTACTGTCTACTCTCTTAGCTTTCTTCTATACCAAGGTGAAAGGTTGGTGTTCCCATGACCCACCTCCCGTGTGTGTGTGTGTGTGTGTGTGTGTGTGTGTGTGTGTGTGTGTGTATGCGTGGGTGCTTCTTCTGAATCTTGGCCCATGTCCCATGTTCTGTCTTCCACATCGTTTCCTTAGGCTTCTCCCCTGGAGATTTCCCTATCTCTCCATTCTCCCATCTTCCTTTCCAGAAAGGCAAGGAGGGGGAATTTCCTTCTGGCTTGAGTCTTTCTAGCCTTCCTCTGGATATCAATCTTCCCTAAATAGTCATAATTCATATTTTACCCGTCCTTGGAGTCTGTTTGTTTTTTTAATTCCTTTTTAAAAGGGATAAGAAGCGGGGGGCTGGAGAGATGACTCAGTGGTTAAAGCACTTGCCTCCAGTGCCTAAGGCCCCAGGTTCAATTCCCCAGTACTCACATAAACCAGACCCACAAGGTGGTGGCCCTGGTGTGCGCTCTCTCTCTCTCTCTCTCTCTCTCTCTCTCTCTCTCTTTCCTTGGAAATGAATAAATAAATATTTTTAAAAATGGATAGGAACCTAAAAGTTTAGGTTCACAGGCCGGGGGGGGGGTCGTCTATATCCCAAATTCCAGAACACTATCACAGCACCAGAAAGAAGGGTGAGACTGAAGATCCAAGAACTTTGGTAATCTCAAGATGTAACACTGCTTTCATTTTCAGAAACTATACCCAGAGATTCTCTCTAAGATTCAGAGTGAATCTTTACCCTGTGTCTCATCCATTTCTCTCGGGACCATTATGAATTGCTCTCTTCCAAATGTCAGAAATGAGGATCCTATTATATTCTATAGATTTTCACTCTGTCAGTGAGAAGTGAGTCAATGATTCCTCTTAAGGGAGAGAAATTACCTGATGTCTTAGTAGAGAAGGGCTGTGGGCTCAGAAATCAATAAGAGCTGAGGCCCAGACGCATGAGTGAGCATGAGCAATCCTGAGTCACCAGTAACAACTGAGGGTGGGTGCTGAGCAAGTTCCTCAGGAAGGGAGGGAGGGAGGAAGAGAGAGAGAATGAGAGAGAGAGATGATTGAAGGTAGTGGTCATAGAAGATGTATTTAGAATTATATACAGGATCACAAGGGATTTTTATGTTACTATGAATTGAATTGTTTTTCTCCAAAGATGCCAAAGTTATAATTCCTACTATCTCTGACTGTGGACTTACTTGCAAAGAGTTTTTATAGAAGATCAAGTTCAGAGGAAGTCATTAGAGTGGGCCCTAACCCAATCTGAGTTGTATCTTTATGAAGTCTGGACACAGACAAACTGAGAGAAAATGATATAAAACCACAGGAAGAATGCCTTTCATAAGTCATAGCTCACAAGAGGCTGTGAGCTAGAATAGGCCTGGGAAAGAATCCTCCCATCTCAGAAGAAAACAACACTGTGGCTTTGGACTTGGTGGCTGCCCATCTGTGAGATGATCAATTTCTGTTCTTCCAGCCACTTAGCCTGTAGCATGGAGTTAAGGTTTGGCCCCAGGAATCTAACTACATGTCAAGTAAAGAATGTGGATTTTAGTACTCGGGTAAAGGGTTTTATGAGGGGGAGGAATAGGGTCACTCTACAAATTAGAAAAGTAAGCTCATTTAGCCTGATGTGTGTATGAGGATCAGCACCATTAAAACTGAGGCAGAGTTTACTTAAACCATGGTGAAACTCTGTAAATCAAACAATCTGAATTAAGTCAATAACATTAGCAACAAAGAGGTTAGATTTAGAAAGTGCTGAAAAGTAGTTTAAAAAGTTTCAAAAACATGCTATCAGAGGCTGAAACCAGGAAAGGCCACTTAGTAAGAATCTACAGTAAAAAAAAAAAAAAGCTCTCAAATTTCATGATAAAATAGGGAAAATTCTAGATTCAGACTTATTCTTAAAAACTATGAAATAGAAGGCTGGGAAAACAGTTCAAGGGTGAAAGACGATTGCTTGCAAGCCTGCTGACCCAAGTTCAATCCTTCTCAGGACCCACATAAAAGTACTGCACTTGACTGTAATTCCACCATGCCAAGGGCAATGAGAGGTGGCAAAAGAAGAATCCAGAAGCTCACAAGCAGCAGAGGCAAAAGTGACTCTGTCTCAAGGTGGAAGGAGGAGAAAACCCAAAGACTGCCCTCTGATCTCCACAGGTGTGCTGCAGTATGTGCATGCTCATACACACACACACACACATATAAATTAAACTATGATATAGTTATATTGAACATTATTTTGGCTCTAATGGTAACTGTGTGGACTAATTTTTAAGTAAACAATAAGTTTTGAATTGTTTTGTATTTTGGCATTTTTTTCTGAAAAAAAATGATTTGATAACATATTAGCTCTGTCTTCACTTTTACAGAAAGAACATTTATATTTTTATAAAAATGAAATGAAGAATTCTGCCAATGATCTCAGGGCTTCGTTTCATCATTTGATACACAAACTCATGCTGTCAGCCAGCTTCTCCTCTTCTCTGTTTTGTCTCCTGGTCTGTTTTGCCCATACCCTCCCTTGTCACAGAGTTGGACTAGAAACAGAGGTTAGAACTCAGATGGAAAATAGCTTCATGTCAATCTGGAATAAGGAACAAAGCCAGAGAGAAAATACTCCAGTATTTTGGGTTGTAGTTTCTTCTTTCGTCTCTTCTTGGTTAAAGGTTGTGAGAATTTTGTGCTTCACCACTGGGGAGTCAACAATCTCTGCACAAGCCTGTTTCTTTTCTATCATCTTTCCAGGAAGAGGTGTGGCTAGTGCAGAGAAAGGGGATAACAGTGGGGTCTGGAAGCCAGGAGACATTCTCTGCCAGGAAGGGCTTCTCCAGTTTAGACCAGATGGCAGTTAATGAGAAATGCCCCATGTTTGAGTTTAGCTTTGTTGCGCACAATTTACAGGCTTGGGAGATCGCTCAGTTGGTATAGTACTTGGCTTGCAATCATGAAGGTCTGAGTTAGATGCCCAGCATCCATGTAAATGCCAGGTGTGGTAACATGCCCACGTGCCCATAATCCCAGCACTGAGGAAGTGGAACCTTTAGTCTATGAGGTAGGGTCTTTCACTGGCCTAGAGCTCATCGATTAGCCTGGACTGTCTGCCTAGCAGCCCCTGTTCCCAATTCCTCAGGGAGAAGAGAGGGTACACACCTGCTGATTCAGTTTAAGTCACCTGATGTTTGATGCAAACAGAAGTTACCTTCAAGAAGGCGGCTCAGCATGGTTGCATTTGAGTGTCCCTACAAAAAAATTAGGGCTACAGTATAACTTGAGCGGAGAAGAGAACCTGGGACAGCCCTAGCTGATATATCTCAATAAGCCTCCTAGTCTCTATACACAGTGGAGAGAAGAGGGTGTATTCTAGAAACACGAGACAACATGTACCTGGGTGGACAGGGCTCCGTGTTACAGGCCTGACTCATTGCCGGAGGACGGTGGACAGCATCACACAGGCTGTCGTTCACAGTCCGCTGTGTCTGGACATGTAAGCACACTGCTATGGCTTCTTGGTGGCCTGAAGGTTGGAAAGAGAAAGACAATGCAAATGACATCGAATCACTTACTTTGTGAAAACACAGAGGCCTAGGTCTTGATATCCTTAGCCCACTGCCCTTCTGACTGTATCATGAGCTTTAAGGCTGTACTTCAGTAACATCTGTGAGCAAACCTAAAGCCTCCCAACCCTAATATTCCTTCATTCATCCCTAAACCCAGTTCCTCTACTCCATATGCCCGAAACCTTCTCACTTGGAAACATTTAGGAACAACACGACTCCTGGTCAGCCATCAGACTTAGCTCAGTGTCCTCTCCAGTGAATCCCAGAAGTGTACCTTTCCACCATTTACGTTTCCCTAAGAGGAAACTTTACCCCCACGGCCATAGGAGAATATTTTCTCTAGATCACTGCATATGCGCTAAATCCAACTGTGCCTTTCAAAGCTTTCACTCTGGTTTGAGTTCCTGGGCATTATTATTACAGTAATGTTTCTGTTGCTAGCAAAAATCCCTGTGGGTCTTCCACCACAAAGGTATAGAAAGTGCTTTCAACTGCACTATTTGAACCCACAGAAATCTTGTGAGGACAAATGAATCAAATGAATGAGAATTTTTAATCTCTATTTTATTAATGTAATAGTAAGTAAGGAAATTGAATTGAGTGAAATTAAGACAGAAAATGCGATAAATGCAAAACTGAAGATGCAATTCCCTGCCTCCTCTCTCCCTTTTGCACTCTAGGGATTCTGGGATGTAGGATGGCTTCCAAAAGCAGAGAGGGGCTCCTTGTTCCAATGTGAACATTCATAGATATATTTTCCTTTAAGGCCAGATAGACAAGTCTGAGCTGAAAATATATGCTTCCAACCACTAGTGTTTGTCTGTTGAGTCAAAATAAAATTATTGGGAATTTAGAAGTTAAAGAAATATATATCAAACTTTAGGCAAAAATCAAATAAAATCCTGTAACAGTGACTGACTCAACTGTATGAAATATGCAAATGTATTCAGTTTCATGTTAGAATGCGCATTCCGTTATATTACAAGGTTGTAGCACTTTTTCCAAATGCCATGTCTCAATCCAACCATTTTACAGTTGCAGAATATAGACTAAGCCAACAAATTTAGAAGACATATACTTTTGGTGTTCCATTCTTTCTAATAAATTTCCTTCTGCTATCTTTATTTGCAGTGTTATGCTCACTGCCATGGCAGGATGAAGTCTTAAGTCTGCGTTCATCTTGCCTGAATTTTTCAAATAAACACCGTCTAATGTAAAATACGAGAAGACATGGCCATAACCTAATAACTCTGGCTTTCATTTGAAATATTAAAAAATATAAAACTTTCTTAGTGACCTCATAGGAGAATGCTTATTTTCTTTTTTAAAAAATATTTTTATTACATTTATTTGAGAAAAGGAGACAGAGAGAAAGAGAGGGAGGGAAAGAAGGAAGGAAAAATAAAAAGGAGAGAGAGAGAGAACGAGATGGGAGCACCAGGGCCTCTTGCCATAGCAAACAAACTCGAGACTTCATGTGCCACTTTGTGCATCTGGTTTTATGTGGACTCTGAATAGCTGAAGTGAGGCCGGCAGACTTTGCAAGTAAGGCCTTAACCAGAGAGCTAACCCAGCCCAGCCCAGAATGCTCATTTTCTACTAGGTTTCATATCTTTTTTTTTTTCATCTGATAAAGGTTTAGTCATACTGTAAATTTCAACTTGTCCCCAAAATTCTCTAAAAAATATACTCAGACTATTTTGTAACTTTTTAAGAGATAAGATGGGTAGGCCCTTGTCAGAGTCAGCTCACACGCCACTGGGATGAATCTCCAAACGAGGCACGGTTTATGGGAGGAAAGGATTTATTGAAACTGTAGATGCAGGGGAAGTTCCATAATGGCAGAAGAGGTTGGCCCCCTTTCACGGGTCCAAAGAGAGAGAAACCCATCACCACCGAACACACCAGCAAAACAGGCAGGAGTGAAGGGAGAGATATTTCCTTTCCCTTTACATAGCCTTAGGGCAGGGTCTTGAAATCCTATCCCAGACTTGTTGGCTTCCTGAGTCTCTGGAATTTCCTTCCTGCACTGCCCTCCCAGGAAGGGATGTTCATTTCTATCTCCCCTGAGCTTCCTTACATCCTGCCCCCTCCTGAGAGGGCTGCCTTCCTGTGAACATTCTCAGAGACCACCCATGATTACTAAAAAGGTCAAGTTGACAATAAAACTTAATCATCACAGCCCTAGAGCTCCACTTTAAGCAGTTTGGGTGGACTTGTGTAGCTCCCACAATATACTTTTTGTATTAATGAAAGAATTTAAAATTTACTGGATGATTTGAGATATTTATTAGGATAGGATACATTTTCCAAAGAAAGCCAAAGAATATTTCCTAGCCCATATGCTGGTCCTAAAATGTGACTTTGGCAATTCTCACCTCAGGAGATTTGATTAATAATTATTTTTAAAAATAAAAATGTAAAAATTACATAAAAATAAGTTTGTGTTATTTCTAACAAAATTTAGATAATTACACTTATGCACTTAGAACACATAGTGTTAAAAATTTCAGTGTAATTTTGTAATATATTCCTTCTGTTGGATGAGTCTACATCTTTCACTTCACATTTGACTTCTACAGTGTCATTTCTGAGTGTGTGTGTGTATGTGTCGTGTGTGTGCACAGTCATGTCACTAGCCAGGAAACACTCAGATAAATGTGTTATAAGGTGGCATTATCATTGTTCAAACAACATAAAGTGTGTTTAAACAAACAAGACTGTTATGACATCTCTAAGTAGTATCATGTTATAGAACCACATTCATCTAGGTGGTGACACATGACTCTGTCTATCTATCATCATCTATCTATCTATCATCTATCTATATCTATCTATCTATCTATCTATCTATCTATCTATCTATCTATCTATCTATCTCCTATCTATCATCTATCTACCATCTATCTATCTATCTTTCATCTATCTATCATTTATCTATCAATCATCTATCTATCTACCATCTATTCAAAGTCTCCACCAAGAAATAAATTAACAATTAAATGTGAAACAAAGACACTAAGCAGTCTTGATAAATAAAGTAATATATTTTCTTTTGTTAGTTTAGATCAGTCTGAGTTGGATTATTGACAAGTTCATACACACACACACACACACACACACACAAACACACACGAGGAAATGTATATGATATGTCTGGAATCATACCATAAAGATTAAACAGTATGTTAGACTTCATACTGCACTAAACTCTTAGGTAATTAAAGGAGGGGACACATAATGTTATAGATCCAGAGTTCAAAGATCAGTGTTGTATTTCACCAAACACACAAGTTTGTCAGCACTCCACACAGGTGAGTACTTTTCGGGAACCAGTGGAGGAGACAGCTGGTGAAGATTAAGTGTTGTTGAAAGCCATTTGGCTTTATGAAAGGCATCATAAACATCACTGGAGCCTGACAGGAAGTGACCAATTATATCAAGAGTAGATGGAAAAAACTACAGCTTGAGGCTTGTCGTGATTTAAAGAGATTTGGAGAGCAAAAGAGCGATTGTTAATGTACCATGACAAGAACACATCTCCTTTGGGAACATGTTAAAATGAGCCTGAAGTGAGCCAATTCAATTTTCATTCCCTTTCACCATTTGTAGGACTCATCAAGAAAAAGAACCACTTGTTATATTGCCAAAGGGCATACCAGTGTTAAGGTTTTCAAGGCATTAAAAAAAAGAGTTATTCAGGTCCTTATACTTGGAGAGATAAAGTTTGGGGCAGTTATAGAGACAAGATACTCAATTAGGTGCAGTTGAGATTATGTGCCCTGGAAGGAAGGAGCATGACATGTCAGGTTCAGGTGATCCAGAAAGACTAACTCCCCAGCTAGCTAGGATGGGCTTCTAGGAACTAGGAAGCATCAGGCAAGAAAAGCCAGAGAATTGCAGGCAGCTAAGTGAACCCACGTAAACCAGGCTGGCCTCCATATATAGCTAAGGATGACCTTGATCTTCTGATTCCCCTGCTCCCACCTCCTGAGTGCCGGGTTCCAGGCATGCAGGGCTACTTCCTGCTCAGCACAAGTTTCTTGCCCTATATTCCTCACAGGTAACTCTATATACAACCCAATACCTTTGCTTGAGCTGTCAGGGTGGAGATGTTAGAGAACAGAAGACAGGTGAATTTAGAGGTTGAAGAGACAGGAAGGAGAAAGACAGGAGAACATCCAGTCATGGACACTGGATGGCAAAGGACTGATAATTCAGTCTCAAGAGTCAGGGACACAGGCAGGCATAATAACCAACCATGAATTCCACTACTTGCTAGGGAGTTCCAAGCAAGCAGCTCAAGGCCCCTAGGAGTGGAGGATGCCCTTGAGCCCACAGCTCTAGCAATGGCTCCTTTTGTTTGTCCACTTTCAGCTGAGCTAACACTGAGCTCCGCACTGTGGCTGGCTGGAGTCAGAGGACAGGCATCAGGGGTCCTGGATCTCTGGGGAAACTGAAGGATGGCTCTCCAGTCTCCTGCTCCCTGCTCAGCCCCTCCCTTTAAGATTCTGGAATGCTTAGATAATCCCTAGGTCCACTTCTCTCCCTAAGAGGGGCCACCTGGCTAATAGTCACCTCCTAAATCTATCAGGGTTTCCTGGCTCTGCACATCACCCATCCACACAGAGACATTCATGGTGGGGATGGGTTTGCTCGGTGCTGGTGACTGGCTTTGTATGCAGACATGAACTGAAGCATTTTCTGAAGGTGGTAACTGACAGTCCCCATGCTGCCTCATTCTGTGACACCAATTTTCATACAAGATCCATGTATCCACTCTTACTTATTTCCTGTTAACCAACTGAGCCTCTTTCCTCTAAGTTAAGAGATTCTTAGGCAAAAAGGCTTTTTTTTCAGTCATTTTATGAAACCCTTATCATTACCTTTCTAAAATACTATCTCCCAAACCTAAACGAAATGAAGTTTTGTTATTGAATGAATTCACCTCTTATATATGCTATTTTGCATAATATGTCTTATGCAATGTGGTCATTTCTCAAACCATTAAGCAACAGACCACATATCCATCCCTTAGCAAGGGTTCAAATACCTCCCAAACATGTTGCCGTGCAGGGGGTAAAGCCAGCGTACTCCCAGTCATAAGTCATCTCGCCATCCTTCTTGTGGAGAGAGACACTCCGCTCTTGGGACACAGGGCTCTGGTCACAGGCTTCCAGAAGGCACGGACGCTCAGTGGGCAGCTTGGGTCCTTCACACTCCTCTTCAGGGAGCTCGGTCTCCGTCTGTGTGAATGTGAGGAGCACCCTGCACTTCACCTCTCGTACCTGAACTCCAGGACCACATGTGGTGCTGCAGGCTGACCAGGGTTCTGGAATGAACCTACAGAACAAGAGGAAGTCAGGAGAGGAGGGGTGGTTACATAGGCACCACATGCCACACACATTACCTGTTGGAATGCAGTGATTCTGATGACTGTCAAGTTTGTAATTAACATGTTTGCAAATCTTAGAAACAACAGAAAGAATCCTTTATTAAAGGCATACCATGTTTGTAAATTAAAATTAAAGTTCTGTGCTGAAACCAAACAGAGGTTTGTTGTTTTTTTTTCAATAGAGATTTAGTAACAAAATAATATAGAGATAATTTCTACTCTGCTTTCTTTTATGATATGAATATTTTCATCAATTCATATTCAACACATCTTTTTTGATCTTATCCTTTGCATCAGGAGGAACAGTATTGAACTGTCACAATACTCATGCGTGAAATGCAGGATAACTTAAATGTTGTTTACAGGGATGGTCCTGTGATAACCTTTCATTCTTCATATATAAACACACTGAGATTCTGAGTGTTCCTGGTAACATGAAACATTTTACACATACTGACCTTAGAAGGAACTATTTAATCCTTATTCTGAATTACTACCCACTGAATCAAAGGCTATTGAAGTGTGGCTTCCCAGCCAAAGCTGACCTGCCTGTATGTATATAGTCCATCAGTTAAGAATAATTTTTGTGTTCTGAAATTATTGGAGATAAAACATGATAATGTTTTGTGATATGTGAAAATTACATAAAATTCAAATTTTATTGTTTATAATAAAAATCTTATCTGGGACATAGACAAGCATGTATCTGTCACGTATTACTGCTTTTCTGCTACTTGACAGAGCTGGATATTGGTAACAGAGACTATGTGACCTGGAAAGCCTAAGATATTTACTATCTGGACCTTTACAGAAAATGTTTTTGACCTTTGCATGCACTCATTTTAGAATTTTGTAACTTTGATTGAAAATTTAATGATAATATTCCAAGAACTATTTTATAACACAGAAGTGAGTTTAGCAAGTCAAAATATGGAGATAAAATAAATCTCTGGAATAGTAGAGAAATAAATGAAAATGTATGAGTGTATGTACATATATGTGCATGGATATGTCTCTATAACAAGAAGATTTGAATGAATCATCTGAAAATATATTTCATAAGGAGAAGTGGGTTTTTGTTGAAGGGAAAGTGTGCTTCTAAAAAACTCCATTCAAAAGACAAAGCTATTAAAAATCACACATTAAAGAAATTAAAAGAGGCTGGAGAGATGGCTCAGCAGTTAAAGTGCTTGCCTATGAAGCCTAAGGACTTGGGTTCGATTCCTCACTACTCACATAAAGCCAGATGCACAAAGCATCTGGAGTTCATCTGCAGTGGCTGGAAGACATGGTGTGTCTGTCTCTTCTTTCTGTCTCTTGATGCTTGTAAATAAATTAATATTTAAAAGAAGAAATGAAAGGGATTCAATGCAAACAACTGATCACCAAGTAAACAAGAGATCGAGAGGTGAGTGGTATGAATCATGGCTTAAAGCAAGTCAGGGCTACATTGTGAGTTTGAGGCTAGTTGTCCATACATGAGACCCTGTCTAAAACAGAAAAAAGAAAGAAAAAAAAAGAAATAGAATGTAAAAGAGGTATACAACTTTCACATGGCCCAAAAATATCAGAAAATATGTTCTAAAAGCCCCAACTGCCAACAAAATTATTGAAAGGAAAGTAGTACCTAAAATAAAAATATTTATGGAGAGAGAGAGAAAGAAGGAGAGAGGGTGGAAGAAAGCATATAAGTGTGCCATGGCCAGTGCATGTGCCACTTTGTGCATCTGGCTTTATGTGGCTGCTGAGGAACTGAACCTGGGCCAGCAGGCTTGGCAAGCTCAGCCTTTAACTACTGAGCCATCTCTCCAGCTCCCACAATACCTGAATTTATACTACATAAGTACTTTAATTTTAAATAGATGGAAAAAATTTTGTATCTATGAAGAAAAAGATTAGCTGTCAATAAAAGAAGAGAATGGCAGTTTATGGTAAAAATAAAATGGAAGGGCAAAAAAGGCAAATACAAGTATGAAGGAACAAATAGTCTAGGTGTGATGACACATACCTGAAATCCTAGCACTTGGGAGGCAGACGCTGGAGAATGGGGAAACTGAGGTAAGTCTAGACTGCAGAGTAAGGTCAGGCCAGCCTCCAGTTGAGACCTTGTCTCATAAAAACAAAATAAAAAACACAATGCCACGCCCCCAAATAAGAAACATAATAGACAAACGTATCATGTTTAGAAGATGATCTGATAGTTATGAAAAATAGTAAAATTAACCAAAAATTCTTAGAAATAAAAGGATTTGATAAAGTGGTCTCCAACTGTAAGTGGGTATATCTATATAGAAATATAAAATATAGAAACATATCCTAAAATTACTGTTCTTTCCAGAATTAAACTAATGCAATTTTAGTGTGCAAGCCCTACTCTAAGTATTTTACATATATAATTTAATATAATTTTATCTTACTTCTCCCATATGAAAGCTTACTACTTTGTTAGCTAATAATATATATGTTAAAAAGAGAAAGTTTGGGCCTATCATGTAGGCCACAAGTGAAACACTTGAGAGAGTGGTGGGGCAAGAAAGAGACCTATAACCGCAGCCAATCAGTCATCCTAGGACAAGTCAGCGAGACAGACACCAATGACTTCCAACACAACTTAAAGTAGAAGCAGAGACTCTTAAGTTCACTACAATAAAACAGACTTAAACTCACCCTCCATGACTCAGGGAACTGAGTGGAAGAGGGGGCAGAAAGATTGTAAGAGCCATGGTGGGAGAGATCACCCAGAGACATTGCCTCCCTCAGCAACAACACATAAAGGGTGGGGGGCCACCTTGATGCCTCTTGCCACATGGATGGATCCAGTGTGCCCACTGAGGAGTATACCCAGTGGATTGGGGACAGGGGGGAGGGAAATGGGAATATAAGCACAATATTTACTCAATCAATGTATCTAATTTTGGGCAATAAAGATGATAAAAAAGAACTAATTGTTGCCAATAAAGTTTTTTTTTGTAAAAAAGAGAAAGTTTGGGTGAAAGTATCCTGTGGAGGTGGATAATGTTGTAGCCAGAATCTATAATCTACTAGAAAAATTTCAGGGCCAGAGGTAGGCTACCTTCCAGTAAGCTGTTGGGGAGGGAGGCTCCTGATTCCCCCACCTCTAGGATTTTATAGATGAGAAAAACTGAAGCTTAGAAAGTGCAGAAAGTGTAAGATAATTGCCTACATTCTGTGATCTTGCAAACTTTAAGAAAAATTTTCAGGTCTAATATGACTAAAACTACCAAATGCTGAATATATTCTAATTCCAAAGATCTGCCAAACGGAAGGGATAGCATATACCCCTGAAGTACAAGATTCAAGCTCACAGACGTGCTCATTCTCCCTCAATGACCTTAGAAATAAATGTAGTTCTGACCTAAACCTCCAAGAGAATGGAGTAGGTAGACATTCAGTACAAATCTAAAGCTTATAAAAGACAAAGCATTAAAAAAATAACAATTACAGAGTAATTGAACAGCAATTGGAGTGCTTGACTAAAAAGTCTAGCAACCCTGGTTTAATTTCCGAATACCCACTTGGAGCCAGACACACAAAGTGGTGCTTGCATCTCGAGTTTTTGGGCATTGGCTAGAGGCCTGGCGTGCCCGTTCTTTCTGTCTATCTTTATCTATGTTTGCAAATAAATAACAATATTAAAAACAGATCATTTCCCTATGTTAACAAAAGCATGGGAGAGAAGGAGAGCTCTGGTTGCTGATGTAGCAAAGCCTATCAGCACTGATTTTGTGAAGGAAAATTTGACAGTAGAAATTAAAGACTTTTAATGTATCTTTTGGCCTACAGAAATTCCACCCTAGTAAGGGTGTCCAAATGTGCTAATTAAGAGAGCTGTTACTTGAGATTTGCTACAGTTTGATTTATTATGGTGAATCATTAGAAAAAAAAAAACTTTAGACAGCTAGAGAAATCTTTACCATGGATTCTTGTAGTGATGATGTGACTTCCCTGGTTAATATCCGTCAACTGCTGCTCCCTCCAGGTAAAGTTCAAGACCCTAGTGAAGCTGGAAGACCTGCAGAAGTCACTCCCTCAATCCTGCAGGCCCTTCACACTCAGCTCCCAACAACCAGCAAGGAATATGTGGGCCAACATGCCCCCCTGTTCCAAATACTTCTAATACTTTGGGGAGTTTTAGATGCCATGTCTTCGGGAAGCAGTCTCTAACCTAATGTCATCTTACAATGCTGTGACTTAATTGTGATGCATTGCAACCTTACAATACCACAAGGCAATCATTTCAAGGGTGAGACATCATCTGACATGATACTGAAGCTCTCCCTAGAACAGGCTGTCTCTGACCAAAAATTCTTGATACCAGAAGTGCTTCAGATCCAAGTTTGAGGAAAAAGGTTGTTTCATAGACATCTTATGCATAAGCCCTTAAAATAATTTTATGTAATGTTAGTTTGTCTGCATTTTAATTTTTTTCTACTTTTATTATCCATTTGTGTGTATGCATATTTGCTTGTGTGTGTGTACGTGTATATATGATGTGTGTATGGGTGCCCAATGCCATAGTGTATGCATCAAGGTCATTGGATAACCTTGGAATGTTTCTCCTCTTCTTCCTTCAGAGACAGAGTCTCTTTTACTGCTGCTGCTTGTGAGATTTCCAGAAGCTCCTGGTTCTTCCTCCCATTACCATAGATGGGCTGGGATTATAGACACAGTAGCACTCTGCGGCAAGCTGTACGTGGTTGCTGAGGAGAATCCAACTTGGCTCAGCAGGCTTGTATGCGAGTGCCTTTAACCAGAGTCATCTCCCCAGTTCCATGTCTGCATTTTAACTGTAACCTATCACCTGAGGTCAGGTCTGGAATTTTCAACCTGTGGTATCATGTTGGTGCTCCAAAATTTTCAAAGCTTGGAGCATTTTAAATTTTGTATGCTTTGATGTGGACTTGCTCAACCTGGTATCACATGCCTTCCAATCACAGTCTAGCTCTGAGGTGTTGGAAAATTCCTTAGTCTTTCTGTGAGGTAACTTGCACAGCCACCCTCCCCCCCACCAAAATGAAGATGATAATAACACTTCCTCATAGGAGCATTGTGAGAATTAAATAACTTAATCCCTGCATAAGATTTACAACAAGGTCTGGCATACATGAAGCCCTTGGTATTAGCAGTGGTTAGAAAAACAGATTTCTGAAATACAACCCAACTTGGTTTTAGCAAATACAATTTCCACAAATAGAGAAGCCAAAACAGCAGTGAAAAAAAAAAAAACCATGCAAAATGCCTTAGTCTGTCCTATTTCTTTAGTTTTCATATGTGAAAAAAATGGGACCTAGGGCAACAAAGCTGCCGAGGTGTTGAGAAGCCCCTGGAAATGAAGAAAACTCCAGGGAGGAATTTAAAACAATGACTGAGTCCTGTCAACTGGGAGCACATTCCACAGCTGACAGCTAGAGAGGTCAGAACTGAAGCTCCCTTGGCTTAGCAATCCATGCTCTAATTTTTATTTTCCTAATTAAAACAAAAAGCCTTTTGAATATCCACTCCCTGTGTAAATTCAGAGCTTGGGCCATGGTAAACCACAGCAGAAGAAGTATTTATCTTCTCCAGGCTGGTGAGGCAGGCCTTCCTCTAGGGATCTGAAATACAGCTGGGCTCCTCCTCTCATTCATTGTCAACAAGCGAGCATCCCAGACCACAAAAGACAGAGGCAGTAAAGGATGAACTGGAAGCTGAGATATGTTGTGGTTTTGTTTGGAAATTGAGGGAATGAATAGAGTCAGAAGTGGCAGGAAACTATAAACTTTACACCAGACCGCCAGGAACAGGCCAGCAACTGCCAGGCAACAAGAATTACACAGGATGACTGCATAGAGATTTTGGGGGGAAGACAGATGCTAGAAGTGGGGAAAAGGCCAGAGAATGAATACTGTGGCCTCAGGGTTCCACAAAGCAGGCAAAGCATGTCCTGCAGGAGTAAACAGCTCTTTGGCTTGGCTCTGTGAATGAGGGAAGGTGGACCCCAGGGAAGTCCCAAGGGGCTGATAGAAATGCAGAATTGGGATGAACATGAGTGCAACTCACTGTAGATTACACGACATTGCTCTCTTCTAATTCATTAGCATGAACAGTGTTTTCTGGACATTCAAGGGACTTTAGTGTCTATCTGACACCTTCTACCCCAATGTGACCTGGGGCTTGTGTTAAAAATGCTAGTGCCACTGGGTATAGTGGCACACATTTGTAATCCTAGTACTTGAGAGGCAAAGGCTGGTGGGTTTGTGAGTTAGAGGATAGCCTGGGCTACATAGTAAGCCCAAGGTCAGTCTGGACTATATAGCAAAACCCTGTCTCAACAACAAAATGCTACTGACTGAATTCTCAGAGACAAAAAGTAGCATAGAAGTGTCCAGAGTCTGGATGGACAGGTGGACAGAATTTATGTTGGCAATGACAGACATCAAGATAAACATTCTAACGAACTGAACTTCACACTTTAACAAATGGCAATCTCATTTTATGAGTATCTTTCCATGATAACTAGAAAAAAATACATTACTAATTCCCACAAAGTGCTGGTGAGAGTTATCACTCCCAGCATGTGTCTCTCAAATTGTCACTCTTTTTTTTTTTTTTTTTTTTTTGGTGGAGGAGGTTTTTGGAGGCAGGATCTCATAACGTAGTTCCAAGTGGCCTTGGAACTCACAGTAATGCTCCTGCTTCATCCTCTCGAGTGCTGAGATTATAGGCATGAGCTACTCACTATGCTGGCTTCATGACATCGTAGAATAGTCCAGGTAAGTCTCACAGCAGTGATGTGAGGACCACATTTTAAAAGTCATTATTGTTTTACAACTCTGATCCTCTTTCAGAAACGAACACTGCCATGTGCATAAATGCCAGTGGTGTGCTCTCTTTGGCCAGCAGGCTGGGGCAGTTTTGGTGGCCCAGAAAAAACAAGAATGGCCTGGGGTTGCTCACTGCAGATGTTCCATGATGAGTACATGGGGCTTGTCGATCACTGTGCTGCTCTTCTAGGCTTGAAATCTTTTATAATAATAATGCTTTTTTAAAAAAATAAACAAACTCTAGCCAGGCATCGTGGCTCATGCCTTTAATCCCAGCACTCGGGAGGCAGAGGTAGGAGGATTGTCATGAATTCAAGGTCAACCTGACACTACATAGTGAACAGTGAATTCTAGGTCAGCCTGGGCAAGAGTTGAGACCCTGCCTTAAAAACCCAAAACAAAATAAAACAAACCCTAACTCTGATGATATGGAATTCCAATGGAGACAGGTATGGAGGCCAGCAGTAGCTTGTGTGGGCCTGTGTGGCTGAGGATGGAGCTCAAGCAAAAGCAAGGCAGTGATCAGCAATGGGCTGCAGCCAGGGAGGGTGCCACCCAGTATAGTCTTTCCACCTTGAGGACAAGTATGAATCTTTGGAGGATGGGGAAGTGTTTACATACTTTAATGATTCAAAGCGAGAATCCCATTTGTGCTTGGCTTGCTGACTACATAGAGAGCTGGATGGAGGAGAGGAATGAGTTAGAATGCTGTGGAGTTCAAGATGGCAGTGGGAATGGAGCTGGAACCAAGGAAGACTTTAGAAGCTGCCAATCCAGCAAGTGGCTTGGTACACAGAAGGAAAGAATGAGAAAGCAGCACCAGCGACTCTGGGCTTCTAACAACCCTAGGAGGACATGCAGAAAGCCAGCAACTGGTATCTAATTGTGTTCTGCAAGCAAAACATCCTGGCAGGAGGCATCATTCTTGACTGAGAACTCTGTGTCCTTTCTCAGTGACAGCAAGTTCCCTTTAAAGAACCTTGGATCTCTTTTGCCCATGGGTTCCTTTGCTCTACAAGATCTGAGATCAGAGCTGTCAGAAAACGCTGGGTACATTCAGCCCAGTGCTCTCCATGCACATTTGGGAGTCATGGCGATGATAACTTTCTTGCCTAAAATCCTTTTCTTTTAAATATATTAAGACTGTCTGATCTTCAAGTGAAACACACACCACACACACACAGACACACACACAGACACAGACACACACACACACACACACACACACACACACACACACACTTTTCTATCAGCCTATGCCCAAAACCATTTAGTAGGCATTTACCCAACATCTTTATGCATCTTATTACAAAATTTATTTCTTAAAATCTCTACTACAATGTTTGCTTCTCTACCCTTTGGATGGTACTATTCTACAGTGAACTGAAAATGACTTTGTTATCAAACATTCAACCTTTCGCATCCCTCACAGATTTTCCTTGGTCTTCTCTGAGATCTGAATCCTAGCTGCTGCATCCATCCTGTGCCCTTTCCTCATTTGGTCTCTGTGACAACGAACTGGTCTGGCTCTCTTCCTAGGTTCCCCTCTTTATTCCATCACACTCCTCTCCCATTCCCCTTCTTCCTCTAGATCTTCAAGCTCCTGTCATGAGCCCATCACTCTCCTCTATTCAATCTCACCTGCACAGCATCCACAGTTTTTTCTGAGATCATTGTTAGGCCTGTCCTGTGCAGAAATGTCTGTGTCAGTGCTCTTGGCCAGCATTGCTAAAGTCATGGTGTCTTATCAAAGGGAAGTAATCCACACTCCCCTGGGACTCACCATTGGCTAGTTAAAAGGGACATTGACAAACGAGAATGTTCTGGAAAGAGCAGTGAGGTAGGTAAGGGACCTGAAAACAGTTCACGAGACCAGCTGCAAAGGCTAAGAATGATGAGCTTGAAAAAGTCAAGCTGTTGGGATCCATGACAGCTTTCTCCAAAATTATGAAAACTTTATCACCCGAGGTAGAACATGAATGCACCTTATTCTGTTTTAGAAAACAAATAACAATAATTTTTAAAAAAACTACTGGGGGGGTCAGTAGGATAAAAATCCTTTTAAGTAACTTGGGTTGCTTAACACAAGAATGAGCTGTGCTTTAGTGCAGTGAACTCTGACCACTGCTGAAGGCATTGAGTAGTTCTAAGGAGGAGGCCTAGGGTGCTGTGCTGTGGGGAATGGACATTATGAGTAGCCGAGCACAGAACCACTACTACTGTTGATGAGCCTTACATGGGCTTTATTTTTCCTGCATCAAATTCCCTCTATTTGTAAAAGAGGAGGCTGGGGCTGATGTCTTGGGGAAATGAGCCAGATGGCTGCTGGGATCCCTTTCCTGTCACATCTGTGAATTTCTTTCCTTGTAACTAGCTTGTCAGCACTACAGACTCACCCCGTCCACTGTGGAACCAGCTGTCCTGTCCAATTACGTGAGTCTGTCACGGATGCTGCTGTTCTGATAGACTCCTGGGCTAGAAACCTCAGCACAACCTTGCATCCTTCCTCTTTCTTGGTCCATCTCTGCCTCAAGAATACTTCTTCGATTTGCTTTTGATTCTGAATCTCTGTTGATGCCTTGCATATTCAGTCTCATTGAGTCATATGTAGACAGTAGCCATTAAGTTTTAAATGGGAATTGACTGTGGAGAGTCAAGTCCAACCTACCCTTTTTATACATACATGCATGAGACCAAAAGAAAATTAAAGAGTAAGGTCACATAGTGAAGAGTGGTGGTTTATTGTTCTAGGACACACAGTGCCAGGCTCCTTCTACTTCCCTGTGCAATAACAGCCCTGGATTTCTCCTTGTAACCACTCTGGGCACCCTCATGTGTTTAAACAGAATCAGTTGTACGGAGACTGGCCATGGTTTAACTCTAGAACAACTGGCTTATTTGTATAATACTGTCATTGGTTAAGTAATATGTGCTAATCTAGAAATTATCCCTGATCTCGTCCATGGAAGAGACAGGGGTTCTGCTTTGAGTTAAAGAACACTTTTTTTTTTTCTGTTCTTCTCACACATGCTGCCAAAGTCGGACTGCTGAATTGTGAAATCAAGAAAACTCTTAGCCAGCTCAAGCTCTCTGGAGTCTGTAAATCCAGGTCATTTGGATACTAAATGTATCGTTGAACTCCAATGAGTACAAAAATTACATATATCATGTTAACTGGCTATGCTCTGATTAGGCCCTAAAAATCCCTGGACTCACGTTGGTTCCTCAGTTGCTATTCTCGTTTCTTCTAGTTCTTGTGCTTGTTTCAGCCAAGGTAATTTAGCTTCTACTGGACTTTTTTCTGAGGGAAAAACAAGACATAGACAATAAGTTTAATTACAATCAATCATTAAGAAGCTGGATGCATGTTCATTACTGGTTGAAGACTGTTTAACACTGAGATTGTATTTTTCAGTTGCACAGTACATTTGCTTCTGGAATGAATAAAAATTTTTGACATTTTAAAACATTAACACATTACAAAATGCAACCAAAATGATCCCCATGATACAGTTGAATGTGGTTTCAAAGCTAAACATAACAATGCCTTTTATAAATCAATACCAATTTCTGCTCTTATTAAATTTCTTTTGCTTATTAATGCTCTTACTTCAACAATATCAGATTGCATTTTTTGTAACAAATTCTTCTTGCTCACTGAATACAGAAGTTATTAGAGAGGCAAATATGATGGAGCCCAATAAGGTTGAGGGGTGGGTCTGTATTACGTTTTACCCAAACTTTCACTGTTGTTGTGGGAAATAAACAATTACATTGTTATGAGGTGCCTCTTTCTGTCCTTTGAAGCCTTCTTAGATAAGAGGAGAGAAATAATTTAGTTGTGAGGAGAGAAAGGACATAACTTGGAGCTGCTTCAGAAAAATTACTAACACTAAGAAAACTAAACACTAAAAACAGTGTTCTTTAACTCAAAGCAGAGCCCCTGTCTCTTCCGTGGAAGAGAGCGGGGATAATCAAGGAAAGAAGAAAGAGCAAAGAATCACCAATGGGGTCCTGTAATGATGGTGTGTCTGCCACAGCCACCAGTGAATTTTCTGTAAGATAGATTTACTCAAATATGTTTGTAGGATGATTAACTGTGAGGCACCATATATAGGAAATGAACCAAGAATTCATGATGGAGAGGTTTACCACCTCTCTAAAGTACTAAGGAAGAGTCCTCACAAACAGGTAGAACAGCCTTTATCCATTTCAAAAAGGATTGGTTGCATCTCCCTAAAGCACATAGAAACTGTCCTATGTAGAAAGGAGCAAATATCTGAGCAGTGATGCCAGGGCTTGGTAACCATGGATGTCTGTCCACTTTCGCTGATTCACTTGGAGCAGTTAAACCGCCTCCCCACTTACCTTTTGGCTTATAGCATGGGATGGGGATGACACATTCCTCTTTGATGTGCAGCTTCAGTTGTGGGTTGCAGCCGCCAACGTGCTGCCCAAGGTGGTTGATGCACAGAACAACCCGGTAACGCAGCCCTCGACCACAGGTCACCGTGCACTTCAGGAAGAGGAGGGAGAACCAGTGAGAGCCCTTTTTGTGACAAGGTCACTATTTTAGAACATGGGAAGGTGAGTTACTGACTATATGAATATTAAACACAAAGTCTTCTTCCTAAATAGTCTATGAAGAAGAGGGTGGAGGCTGATTTTTTGGGATGGTTCTGTTTTGTGACACTCCCACACACAGCCTCCTTCTAGTTTCACTTCAAAAAGTGTTTAAGATGAGGTTACAACCCAGGAAAATGCTCTAAACCATCCTTTGCTCTGAATCAAATATGAAAGAAACCTCGATTCAGGTTTTCTCAAGCTTCATTAAAAATTTCTTTCTTTTTTATGTATATATGTGTGTATTCATATGTGTGTGCATGTGTATTGGCATATGCATGAGTGCGTGTATGCATGTGCGTGTGTGCGTGTGCGTGTGTGTGTGTGTGTGTGTGTGTGTGTGTGTGTGTGTGTAATCCAGAGATTGACATTGAAGGCCTTCCTCAGTTGGACTCCATGTTATTCTCTGAGGTAGACAGGGTCTCTTGCTAAGGTCCCTGACTCCACTAGACTAGCTAGACCGTGAGCCCCAGGGATTCCCTGATTCCAGCTCTTACCTCCCCAGCACTAAAG